>MVJL01000034.1:0-152701 GCA_002156465.1 Macrocentrus cingulum | reverse complement strand
CCCCCCCCCCCCCCCCCCGTAAAACGAAATCTAGTGATCAGAATAATTCACTAAGTACGAATTAATAATTTGTTTAATTTTGAAAAGAAACACGTCGATCGTGACTCATTAGAACCTACTGAAGACTTGCATCATTCGTGGCAATGAATTATAATTATAATAACGTTAATTAAACTGCAACAAATTTGAATAATATAGAAATTCTCATAATCTATAAATTTAATGATTTTTTTTTCTATCATACTTTTTTCTTATAGATTTGCAAGAGGCTAGAGGGAAGGATATTTAAAACCTTTTTTTTCGCGCAATGAAAATTTAGAACAAATTCAGTAGAAGAAGAAGAGAAGACGAAGAAGATGATGATGATATATGTAAAAATTTCAGATATTAATTTACATAGATTATAATTTTGTCTTAATCATCGTTCATTCCAAAGAGCTGTTTAAAGATTTTTAAATTACGTTTACACACAATCATGATTAGTGAATTTTTTTTTTCGATATTTCCGATTTTGATTTAATCCTAGAGAGACCTTAGTATAATTGATAACTGGATTTTTTTCACTTGATTTACATATATAAATTTTTAATTTATTCCCAAAACACCGAAATAGAGTTAGCCTTATGCTGTTTTTTTTTTTTGTATTTTTTTTTGGTATTTTTTTCATACAATAATTTTATATACTTTTGTCGTTTGATAAGGAATTTTTTTTTTCAACACCGAACATATACATGCCTTAGGTTATTGTATAGCCTAGAGTTTCAGTCGTATAAGAATCATGAGTGCGTGATTAATTTCTGTATATATCTATATATAATTTTATTTTTTATTTAATTAATTAATTAATTTTTTTTTAATTTGATGTGTATAAAAAATGAGTTCACGCTGAATTTTATAGCTTGAACTCGTATATTTTGACGTGACTTGGCCACGAAAAAACAGTATACTATTGATTACAACTCTCGAATGAAATTTTGGTCCAAAACCGAAATCTTAAATCCTTCTTTCTTTTCTTTTTTTTTTTTGGTTAATATTGTATGTCGTGTGTGCCTGTGAATATCCTTTCATACTTTCTTTCTCCTGATTGTTCACCAAAACTTTCGAACTGCCTTTTTTTATTACGAAAAAAAAAAAAAAAAATTATCATAGCAATATTTGAGATTAAACACATCTGCAATGTTAATTTCTTGATAAAATATTGAAATTTTTAAGTAAAAAATTTAACATTAAATTAACATCTAATAAAGTAGTTTGTTATTTTAAATTTCAAAAAACATAAAAATTGGTAAAAAAAAAAAAAACGAATAAATCATTAAAAATGTTCTGAAATTCTAAGAAAAATTTGAAAATATAACAATTACCGCACAAAATTAATGTTTTTATTTTAAAATTCTCGTTTTTTCTGTTCATTTAACATATTAAATGATTTTATTTGTATAAGAAATAATTATTTGATCAATAAATTAATTTTTTTTTAGCTAAAAATTTCAAAAAAAAAATGGTTAAAAACAACATTTTTTATTTTTCAAAATTGCAGATTATTCGAAAAATCTCAAAATAATGCTGTTAATAATTTTTCTTTTCAGTCGTGTGAATTAATAAATTGATTTAGCCTTTGTTCATCGCGAAAAAAGTCAGTTTTGGGGGATTTAAGCTAACGAACACTCGGGTTTCGTCACACGTCGTATTTTTTTTTTTTTTTTTTCGACTTGTAGACATTTGCAGACATTTACGGATGTTTTTAAATATAATATACCTATCTTTCGATTCCCACATATCCACATAGCGAGTCTTGCGACCATAAGAATATATACAGTCCGTGAAAAGGACAGACTACGCTTTCATCTATGGTATAGAAAATTTTTCTTTATTTTCTTGTATCAAAAAATGCGATTTAAATAGAAACCGTTGAGAAAAGACCCGCATAGAGTGCACTTGGTAACTCAATTTTACTTTTTAACTCATTTGTTTCGTTTAATTAATTAATTCATCTAATCTCATCCTTTATCACCGATTCACTAAATTCATTAGTCGTTCACAGCGCGACGCCACGATCAATCGACCGTTGGACACACAGTCGAAATTCCTGAGGTTCCACACGTTTCATTTGTAATAATTTATAACTCAATGTTTTTTTCTATTATTATTATTCACAATTTTAACGGATATAATTAAAAAAAAATTGAATTACTCGTACTCTCCAATGGTCGATCGAGTTACACAATAGCGCGACGAGTCAATATTTCTCGAAATTTATACTTTATTTTTAAAATATTTACCCGAAATTAGTTTAAAAAAAAAAAAAACTAAAATTAATTCTACACGTTTATTTTTTAATTTTGTAAAGGGATTATACCCTCTTGGAAATTTTGCAGTTTTTCGTGATTTTTTCTTACTGATAACTCGGTAAACAAGCGAGATAACAAAAAATGTTATACTAATTAAAAAATTGAAAAAAATATTCTTTATAAAAAATGTCAAATCAAATTTTTTTGAATTTTTAGTTGTTTTTGAGATATTTTGAAAAATAAAAATTTAAAAAAAACCGATAATATTTCAAAAACTTAAGCAAAATACAAAAAAAATTTCTCAATGTTTTTTGTAGCCAATTTAATTACAAATAATTAAGTTTCAATGATTGTTTTTGTTATCTCAATTATTTATTGAGTTATTAGCAAAAAACTAAAAAAAAAATCATGAAAAGTACGAGAAATATCTCGTGCAAAAGTTACCAAAAAAAAAGTTATTAAATAATTTTAGAGAATATTGTCGCCTTGTATAGAAAACACTTGTCTTAAATTTCTCGCTTTCACCTCCTCTGTCGTGTATCATCTGTCGTATTTCTCTCCCTATATCGCGCGCGCGCGCGCCAATAAAAGTTTTGGCTTGTTACTTTTTTTTTTCATTTTTTTTACACGTCGCATACTTCGTAATGATCAAAAATATATGTATATATATTTATATATATAATATATTATTCTTATACAATAATGTTACTTTTAATAATTAAGTTTATGTTTTTTTTTTATAGTAAGTAAGTATGTTTAGGTAATTTTACACTGATAGAGGAAAAAAATACGTTGTGTCAATTTTCAGATTTTTTTTGTTTTTTTTTTTTAGATTTTGTTTTTTGTATTTTTTTATTATTTTTTAATTATTATAATATTTTTTTCACCTGCCCTTCGTATAGTATACAATGAACCATCACGCGTTTTAGGTTCATGATAATATGAGTGTCAAGATGAGTGAGTGTGCGGGTGATGGGTTTTTTTAGTGCGCGCGTTTGTGTCTCATATTCTTCAAATGTATTTTTTTTTTCGGTTAAATGTTTTTTTTTTTTTTATTTTACTTTTGTTTATGTATGCTGTGTCTGCGTGTAATTGGGGTTGTCTCTGTAGCCGTCAACATTTTGGAAATAAATGTCGAGGTAATTTATTTATATTATTTTTTTTGTGTGGATAATTCGTGTAAATTAGATTCGCAATTAATCATAGCGTGGTCTCTTGAATTCATCTCCTAATCATCTTAGGGTCGAAAGATTATATTAATCAAGTCAGGCGAATAGACTAAAAGACGTCAGTAGTGACGTTTTTGTCGCGACTGAGCATGATTGTATATTACGGTTGGAATTGTATCAGGTTGACGGTGGATTGTTGCAGCGCACGGTGTGCGACTTTTTTTTATATTGTTTTTGTATTATTTTTAGGATTCTATAGTTGCATTTTTTCTTTTTGAAACTTGACCATATACATTTGTGTAGCTCGCTACATACCCATATACCCGAAATAATCTCGGCACAGGTGAAGTTTCATCGCGGAAATTGTATCGATCAGGTCGAAAAATATCCGTCTGGTGCCGAATCATGCCAATTAATTCAATAGTACGAATGCAATAGACGGAAATAATTAATAGTAATTTTTTCCGACTTAGTATTAAATAAGTTAAGATTCTGATAAATTTTTTTTAATAGTAAAAATAGTATTCCAATTATTTACCGAGTTATCGCTAAAAAATCAAAGAAATCACGGAAACTACAAGATATCCAAGACGTGCATCCT
Source organism: Macrocentrus cingulum (assembly GCA_002156465.1). Lineage (NCBI taxonomy): Eukaryota > Metazoa > Arthropoda > Insecta > Hymenoptera > Braconidae > Macrocentrus > Macrocentrus cingulum. The sequence continues at coordinate 148,643 of MVJL01000034.1, read as the reverse complement.
TGAACGATAAATTTTGTTTTAACCCAACTTCCGAAAACTCATTTTAGGTACGTCAAAAATATGCTTTCAAATATATCATTATTAAAAATTCATTTCGCCGTAAAAAAACTTCATAATAAAGTCAAAAAATTACTATTAATTTTTCTTCCCCATTCTTCAAATTTCGTAATATTTTCGCGTGAAAAAATGTTTCAAGGGGTACACACGGAGGCTCATAAACTGTATTTTTTTTAGTTATCGTTGCTGTAACTGTATACTCTTTGTGTTAAACTCGAAGATACTGACTTGAATCGATCTACTCTACCGAGTCTTCCATAGTGAGCACAGCGCTGCGTGACTCTGGAACAGGTTGAGATGTTGATTGAGAGTTGAGTTGAATCTGCTCGCTAGTTCTGTTGTTTGCACCAGTGCTGTAGCCTCTCTGTAATTGCACGACGAGTCCACTTACCGCGGCCAACTCCTGCTGCTGAGTCTTCTGGCTCGAATGGTCTACTATAAGCTTACTATCACAGGCACTTTTTTTCTCAGTTACGGAATAGTGAATGTCAGCATAGTGATTGAGCTGCGGCTGCAAGCTCAGTCCCTTCCGATCATCCTGCTGCCCGCCATTGTGGATCTCGCTCTCGCGATCAGGCCTCGAGTCTTCGTCGCGACTCGTGGTCCTGGACAGCGGCGTTGCGGGTGAAGTCAGTCGTTCACAGCCGTCATCAGCGCGCGCCCGGTCGGGCGACGGACTCAGATCGACCGTGGGCACGCGCTCAGGTCGGTCCGGCAGCGATCGCGACGACGGCCCGCGGTAGCTCTCGTCTTCGCTGCTGTCCTGCGTCATCCTGGGCAGCGGCGTTCGCCTCGAGTTGCGGCAGAGATGGTCAATGAGCGCCTTGCTGCTCATCGAGTCGTGGTGAGCCGTCGATTGACTTCTTCCCTCCGTCATGGGCGCTCGCTGATCCCTCGAAATGTTCGTGTCAAGTCTCGAGCGGATCAGGATGTCCAGCAGGCTGCCATTCGCGTCACTAGCGTCGTACGGACCGTCGCTCACGTCCATCGCCTGCTTTGAACTGCGGGAATTTGACGTTCCCGGCTGCTCGGCAGATGGTGGGATGCTGTCGCGATCACGCTGCTGATGCTGCGGCTGCACTATTGCACTTCGCTGCTGTTCCTGTAGTCCACGCATCCTCTGCGTCGCAAAGTACTGCTCTGGCAACATCGTCGGTACGTTGGGCGCACCCGGAATAAACGGCGAAGGCATGAATGGCGTTGGACTCCAAAAGTTGAAGGGATGTGGGAATGGCAAGTGTGGCATACCCTCGAGAAATGGCGGCATTTTCAGACCATTTGGTCCTGGCATTGTGCCTGCACCTGATGTAAACGGCTTTTGAGGCTTTAATGTTGATTTTTTGTCCTGCATCCCGGGACGCATTGATGTACTTGTTGCAGGCGTCTCTTTCGCTTTGTCTTCGGGTGGTTTCTGGTCCCTGAAAAAAATTTGAATATTGAGTTATTCATATTTTATTCAGTTAATATGCAATGATAATAGATAATGTTAGCGTATTTAAAATGAGTTTCAAAACGTTTGGTTCAGATAAAAAATTTTTTTTTTTAAATAAAATTTTCGAAGTAGCACAGACAGCCGTTGGGTATATTTTCGTTTTTCAACGATAACTCGGTAAATAAGTGAGATAACAGAAAAAATTTAATGAAATAAACAATAGGAAATTTAATTTCCCACAAAAAATATAGAATACATTTTTTTAATATTCTCTTTTGTTTTCGAGATATTTTGAAAAATAAGAATTTTTAAAAAACAATAATATTTCAAAAACTAAGAGAGATACAAAAAATTTTAATTAAAGTTTTTTGTAGGTAATAAAGTTCCCTATCATTCATCTTCTATAAGTTTTTTTTTCATCTCACTTCGTTAGCGAGTAATTACTAAAAAACGAAAAAAATCACGAAAACTGAAAGATATCCAAGGGGTACCCCTTTTAAAATTTTATAAAAAAAATTTATCTTCTAAAAAACGTCGGAAAACTAATTGGTGAAATTAATCCTTGTTTAAAAAGAACAATAATAATAACAAATTAATTTTCACTTGTTTATAAACATAATATTTAATAGCCAACTTTTTGAATGAAAAAAAAAATGTTATTAGAGCATTTCAATGAATGAAATAAAAAGAAAACTCACCTTTTCCGCGGCCTCATGAGATGTCTCTCCTTGACCTTGTACTCAAGAGTGGAATGTGGCACACCGAAGTAACTTCCTGCCCTGTGAACACTCATCTCGCCTCGCTGAACAGCCCGAACAGCCTCTACAAGACTGTCGCGGTCATAATTCCTGTACTTTCCACGTTTTGGCCGCGTGCCCTTGCCACCCGAACCCGGCGCCTTGTTCTTATTATCCTGCGACGACGACGAAGACGACGATTTAGTCGCTTGTTGACTCGTCGCACCCTGAGACTGTGGTTGTGGCGGCGTATATCGACCTCGTTTAAACAAATTCGAGTCGCTGATCATTCCTGCCGATGTATTTTGACCCGACATGGCCGTTTGATTTGGCAGCGACGACTGGGACTCTTGGAATTTCGAGCTTATACTCTTGGCAATAACATCACGGAAGTTGACACCAACAGTTTTGCCAACCAGAGAATTGGTCGGACTACTTGTACCCGAAAAAACCGGACTGGCACGCTCTAAAAGACCAGGACTCGCTGTAGTGGCACTGGATGTAGCAGCAAAACTCTGGGCAAATGCCGCTGAAGTTGGTTCACCATTGTTTTTACTTGAGCCTGGTGTACTCGCCGGTTTGTAGGACGGAATCTTGAGAATAGCTCGGCCCTGGCCACTGTCACTAGCCTCCTCCTCGATGCTTGGATTGAAATCATCATTTGTCATGGGCACCCTCTGCTGCAAGCTTGGAGTTGACGTTTGTTGATGCGACGGATGACCCTGATCCCCATTCACGCTTTTGTTCAATCGCTTGTCCTCGCTCATGAGTCGCCGCATGACTTCGGGTATCCTGTAGTCTTGTGTCTCCAAACCTACAAAAGGTCAGAGCGTGATAAGACCAAGTGGAATTAATGCCGCGACGAGTTATCGATTGTAGAAGACTTTAAATGCTGAATGGCGCGTCACGAAATGACCAAGAGGCCCAGTCGACCTAAATACGTCGCTTTGCTAAAGCCAAATCGCGCGCATTACACCAAAAATTAGGTTTGACTGCCAAAAGAACGCTTAAAAAAATTTTTTTTTGTCGGTATTCAAGTTTAAAAAAATATCTGACATATTTTTTGATTTTTAATTGACATAAAAATAAAAATTTTTAACGAATATTTTGTATATTTACCGAGTTATCGCGATGAATAACGAACAAAAACTCAATAACTGAACATTTTCGGCTGACTTGACATAGATTATACTACTCAAAAGATATTAAATGGTCTTTTAAGTATTAATAACGCGATTTTTAAATTCTCAAGCATCGAAAAATTCATTATTTTATCGTATAGAAAATTTTAATCTATCTCTTTAATAATATTTATACCGATGACACAACAAATAATACGTTGTGGCCTTAATAACGCGACATTTCCGTTGCGTTTAATTCAATACACGGATTCTCAGTTACCTTTGAACGGCGCAGCTGCTGCTAGCATCTTTTGAATGTAAGGTCCAATGTTGGCGTGCTCAAAACCCGGCCACTCGGTTCCGGTCTCCTGTCCGCGTTGAAGGAGCGATCTCAAAGCATCACCACCACCGGGCTCTAGTGCGGAAAATCTCACTAAATCTTCGAGTGACAGCAAAGGCCTCAGTAGGGCCTTTTCCACCTCTTTTTCCTCTTCCGCCCCCGATAATTCTCGATCATCCGCCTGTGGAAAAATCGATAAATTCGAGTTTTGCTTGCATTGATGTAATTAATTTTTTTTTTTCATGTTTAAACTTGTAAAATCGTGCATTTAGGAATACAGTATCGGTTTGTTTGACTTGTCAGTGTGTAGATAGATGTATTTTCGTGTCGTTGTCATTTGTGTAGGTGTATCGAGTGGCCTAGTTCTGTGTGCACAATAATCAAGCCTCATGCAGGAATTTATTAAGATAGAAAACAAGCTCGTTTTTATATAAGAAGGCTCTAGTGACTCTAGTATGTAAAAAAATCCCATTTTAAAGGTTCAAATGATTTTTTATTAACATCAAATCATAAATTTTTCGAAATTATTTGTCAATTAACTGTTTAATTTATGTTTAAAAAATATTTTTTATGATTTTAATGGTCATTTAATCACCCTTAATACACGATGAATTCATTTTCGTTATTTTTCGATTGGTTGATGAAACGAAAAAAGATTATTTACTATTTAAACACCTCGCTAGAGCCTCCTTCAAGTCATTTTATAATTTTAAATAGTTGTTTTTATGCATTGGAGATACTGTAGATTTTTTTTTCATGTTTTAAAAACGAGAATTGATTTTATTTGTCTTTTTTTTTTAGTAAGTTTTTTTTTTATCAATATTAATTTGTAGGAAAAATTTGTAAATATCAAAATAAAATTTTTAAAAGACTCAAACCAAAAGAGTGTATAGGTGAAAAATTTTACTGGCTAATATCATAGATAAGGAGGAGTATTAGGTGATTTTTTGTAAGATCCTTTCGTATAGATAATAAAATTTTCTATCAAAAAGGTGTCTTGAAAAAAATCGTTATTTTCAATAGTTTTGGAGATATTTTGATTTAAAATCACATAATTTTTTGAATACACCCTTTTGGCTTTATAAATAATTTATTTTGAAATTTTTTTATACTTAAAAAATTTTTTTTTTTCCATTGAAAAATTAATTATTAAATGTGATTTTTAATTATTTTCGAATGGAAATTTTGGTATTTTTGAACTACAGTATCTCAATTTCCTGTAAAAATAAAATTTAAAGATAACTGTAATTTGCGCAATAGAAAACGCAATATCCTTGGCATTCAATGGTAATGATTAACGAGTCCATTAGCATAGAACGCGTATCATTACTTTGCACCAAGACATAGACTTACCTCTGGAAAGTTCACTTCAATTACGCATCATGCACTCAAATGCCGTCTAAGCAATGCGAGAGTCGCTCTTCGACATTTTATACGCTACATTAAACGTCCACAAAAAAAATGTATGAAAAAAAATCTTCAAAAAAAGAAATTTAAAATGTTCTCGAGGGAAGTTGCAGAGTTAAGTCTCCCTAGTAGGAGATTTCGCGATAAAATAAATAAATAAATAATTAAAAATAACACTATAACTATGTATAGAATATATAACCGAATTGAAAAATATATGAGTAACATGGTGAAATGTTACTCTACCGAACTTCCCAAAAACTTACCTCCATTTCACGCTATCAATTGGCCAAGTGTTAAAAACTACAAAGTGACAATATATAAAAAATTAAACAGTCCATGCAAAAGACATAGGACAACTACTATTTGAGCATCATGGTAATTTTTATATACCGCGTAGAAGTTAAAAAATTTATTTATCTCATCGTAGATATATTTATCTAATATAATTTATCTAGATTCACATGCGAACGTCAATCTACGCGGTTTCGTCAATCACCATGCCAGAGGTATGTTTTGGGGAAGTTTCATTCGTTCTTCCTAACCAAAACCACATTCCGGAAATTATAAAAATTAGAAGAAAAAAATGTCAAATTAATCGAATTAACTGTAATCGATTGGAATAAAAAAAAAAAAACTCAGATGCGTCTGAAACTCTCTCATCAACCTCACTTTCACTATTTCTATTCAAAAAAGAATTAAGGATGCTTAAAAAGCACATATAATAAAGAGGGAAAAATTTTTCATCCCTCTAAGCATCCTCAAATCATTTGAATGCGCGGGGAAAAAAAATATATTGACACCCGAAAATGATCTCACAATCAAAGAAGTTACTCTCACATTGTTAAACCGGCAAAAATTGAATATATAAATGAAATTTTTTTGTTTTGCAAAGAATAAAATTTTCTCAACAGAAAAAATTTTCTCACGCTCGTTCATCCCCAAAACCTACCTCGTCCACTTGCGGGGGCGGAGTGGTTCTAGAGGCATTTTGGGTCGTATTTGGTGTTGTTGTTGTTGTTGATGTTGTTGTAGTGGTGATGGTGGTAGAGGCCGGGGCACCGGAGTCGTGGGGATGTGATTGGGTGCTAGTCAGGGACGCATCCCGTTCGCGTTCCAATGCGAGCTTGTAGACCTTGTTGCGCAGTGTGCTCCTGGGTATTCCGTAGATCACCGCTGCCCTTCTCGTGCCGAGTTTTCCACTCTGTATATCCCTGAGTGCGGCCTGGAGCTCTTCCTCCGTGTAGGTCCTCCTTCCTCCACCGGGAACGGGCACCCCACCGACGCCACCCGGTCCAGTTAATCGCGGCTTTGCGCGATACGACGAGCTGTCGAATAATTCAACACAATTATTTCATCCAGCTTCACTACTAATTCTCATTTACATTTACAAATTTTCCCCCTTTAACTAATCCAACTATTTAGATATAAAAAAATTCTCAAATTAAATTTAAAAAAATTAATTGTGATTTTAATTAGTTTTTATGCTTGTTATTTTACTAATAACCACTATGAAAATTTTATCAAAAAATTAAGAATCGTGAACACGCAAACTATTGCATAGTAAAATACTATTTTCATAGTAAAAAATCGTTTGTGAGTTTTAGATTTTTATTTTTATAGTAAAAATACTTTTTCCAAAAGTAAAAATCACTATTTTAATAGTAAAAATACTGTATTTCAATAGTAAAATACTATGACCAGTAAATAATATTATTTTGATAATGAAAATACTATTCTAATAGTAGAAGATATTATTTAGAATGGTAAAATACTATTTCATAGTACAAAATACTATTTTTACGATACCGAATCCTATTATAATAGTAAAATCATAATTTCAAGAGTAAAGTTACTATTTTAATATGAACATAACTATTTGCATAGTGGTTACTATGAATTTCATCAAAAATATTAGACAAATAGAAAAAAAAAATAATTGCATAGTTAAAACGATACAACTAGTGATTATTATAAATCACATGTTAAAAATGATTATTATTTTTATTTGAATGTTAAAAAATTCATTTAAACTATTGAAAATCAAGTTTAGTGAACGAAAATAGTATTTCAGTCTGGAAATAAATTAAAATTTTTTTTTTTATACTTATCAGACTTATGATAAAGCTGTTATTTGTATTATTATTGAAATAATTCATCATAAATAATATGTGTAATTTTTTTCTTTGATGCACCATCATAACAAGTGTTAATGACACAATTAATATTGCTGGTAAATAATTTGATTAAAAGCGAAATGAGTGTATATAATAGAGTGCAAGTTGCAGTGAGAAGAGAAAATGCGATTTGGTAGCATGACAAAATTTTGTTTGGGGGAACTCATGAACGATAAGATAACAAAGGGGCCAACACAGAATCGTTCATAGTCTCTCGAGACATGGCGAGAAGTTCATTGGCCTCGCGCGCTCGACATCGTGCATGTGTCGTTGGCCGAAACCAAGCTGATAAAAGTGCATTTCATTTGGTAAACTTTGCATTTTGCGTCGTATGATATCAATACACCCGGCTGTTGTGTATATATACGTGCTGTATATCGACGAGATGAATGAACTGTTCCCAATGATTTCGTCAGTTATTTATACATATTTCTCAAACACATGATGGTGATTGCAGTGCTTTTATTTCACGCTAACGGACAAAATTCGAGGTGAAAGACACACTCTCTTTCGTCGCAATAATCTTATCGTGTTGCGGCTTTCAGTCGCGCTGCAGCTTGCACTCTCCCTCATTTTTTTTTTTCCTCTCTTAGCTCACATACACACACACGAGTCTTTTGCTCTTTTCATCGCTCCGAACGCGGAGATTGTCATGCCCCTAATAATAGACAATGAAAAAAATTTGAAAAAATCTGAGAGGTCGCACGAAAAAAAAAGCAATGGATGACCTGTTTTTATTGAAATTATCGTCAGTTTTTCTTCGTCGTTTAATATCAAAATTTAATTGAACAAATACTTGATTAATACTTACGTAAAGATGCTCTTGGGGTCTATTCCCGTTGGCATTCTCAGAGGTATTTTCTGTTGCTCCATCATGGATATATTATTATCCTGAACAATCAAAGTCATATTAGCCATTATAACTAGTTGAATAAGATAAAAAAGAAAAATATTGCCAATTGGTGGAAAATTTATGATAATTGCGAAATGAAACTAATATCAACAAAAAATAACACTATCACTGCAGTTAAATAAATTTAAAAAAATTACTTGACGAACAAAAAAAAAATTTGGGAAGAAAAAATAAAAATTTTAACAAAAAATTTTGTTTTTGTTTGTTAAAACGAATTAGATAGTTTAAAATATTTTATTTTTAATCGAAAGGTTATTCAACTCATCTTATTATTGTTGGAATAGTCAAAAAAATTTTTTTTTTTATTTTTGGATCTAAATCAATTTTTTTAGTAAAAGAAAAAAATTTTTAGAAGGCTATTTTAGGTTTCCAAGTGGCTCAAGTAAAGTTGATACTACTTCAAAAGGGTATTTTTCAGTTGACCAACTTGTTAAGGGTGAAAAATTCGCATTTACCTGAGAGTTTTTGGGTTTGGCCGAGAGATCGAGAGGCTGATCGACCGATGGTCCCGATTCCTGGTGGCCCTGAACCCCCGCAAGGGCAGTTTCCCTCGCATGTAAACCCCACTGAGGCAGTAAGGTTGGATAGGTTCCGCTAAGCGCGGCTGCAACGACCGAGGCCGCCATTGGGTCAACTTGAACTGACATCGGAGACTCTGCGGATCGTGAACTACTGCTACTCTCGCTCTGAGGGCTCTGCAAAAGTGGATAATGCATTTCTAGTTATCAAATAACACTCGTGCACTTGGTCTCGGTGAAATATGATTGTATGCCGTGACTTACAAGCGGCGGCTGGTCGTCGTGAGGCAATTTTCCATCGAGACAGAGGTAACACTTGTCCAGTGGCTTCCAGTCCTCCGGCGGCGGACTCACTCGCCGGTGAACGGTGAAGGCTACAGTGGAACACACTTCTGACTCCTTTGTCGACTTGTTCAAGTTGCCTTTCGTCACTTCCTCCCCGCAGTTCTCCTCCTGAGGTTCTTCCTGTAATTATTTAATTGTCTATCAACATTCGCGAAATATCGCGTCAAAAACATCAAAAAATGAACATGAAAAATTTTTTTCTTCTTCATATATCATCAAAAAATTGACTAAAAATGGAAAATTAGATTTTCTGAAAAAAATTACAATTAAATATTCCAATTGTTTCATAATTTTTAACTATTTTGCAATTTTTTAAGTAGTATAATCTATCCTAGGTCAGTCAAAAATCGTTATTTTGTTTATTTTCAATTGAATTAGTTTTAACAAATAATTTTTTCAAGTTTAATTGAAGAAAAAAAAAATTTTTTTTTTTTAGCAAATTTTGACAGAGGACCCCCTTGAAAATTTTGAAGTTTTTGTGAGTTTTTTCAGTTTTTTGACAATAACTCGGTAACTAAGTGAGATAGCAAAAAATTTTATTCCAGTTAATTTATCGGGGGTTAAATTTCCTACAAAAAGTGTTGAATAAAATTTCTTGTACCTTTCTCAGTTTTTGAGATATTACTGCTTTTTAAAAATTTTTATTTTTCAAAATATCTCGAAAATAAAGTGAAATATTGAAAAAATTTATTCAACATTTTTTGTAGGAAATTGAGTTTCTTATCTTTTAACTCTCTTGATATTTATCGTTATCTCGCTTAGTTATTGAGTTATCGCGAAAAAATGAAAAAAATCATGAAAACGACAAGAATTCCAAGTTAATCATCTGTAAAATAAAAATTTTTATCAAAAAATTAAATTTATAAACTTTAACATTCTAATATTGTAGTAGAATGATATTTAGCCTAAAAAACCATCGTAATATTAAAAATAACTTATTTAAAAAAAAAAAACGTAAAATAGAAGAATTTGGAGGCGAGGGAGCGTGAAATAATTATAACCTTGATATCCTGAGCTTCCGCAGGTTCTTCCTTCACACACTTGTCGTTCTCGTTGATAATCAAAGTAATTTGCTGAGCTTCCTCGTCTAATTTCAGTCTCTTTTCCAGAATTTCCGGATCGCTGTGGCCGTTCTCTTCTTCGTCGTCGGCGTCGCCTTGTCTTGGGCGTCGCCTGCCAGACAAAGCGGTAAGGGACAGCCCTATGGACTTGGTGTCGTCGATGGGCTCGAGCTTCACGCGGCACTCGTCCTCGGCCTTGTGATTGTTGATCTGCTGAGGTTGCTTGGCGACAATGGGCTCTGGCGTGGCTGCAGTCAGAGGTGGAGTGGTTGATTGCGCTAGTCCGGAGGACGCCTGGCGGTGCCCCACCTGGCTGACACTCCCGGTACCCAGGCTGCAGGTCGTCGAGAGCGTTGGATAGAGCCGGTGATGGGGCTGCGTGGCTGATTCGCTCCGAGTGCTGCTGTACAGGGTGTCCTGGTATTGCTTCCATTTCCTACGGCCCATCAACTCTTCCGCTACCCGTTCCAGACCTGCAACACCACCGCAACTACATCAAACAATGATGAGCAACTCTCACCCTTTATCCACAACTTTTTCCTTTGTTTTTTTATCGAAAAACAATTAAATATTGATAATAAAAATAGTTTCTCATCTGTAAAAAATATGGTTTTAACAGTAATATACTATTTTAATGATAAAAATATTATTTTAATAGTAAAATCACTAATACAATTTTTATTACTATTAATTACTTATTAATCGTTTAGTGAAAGAAATTTTTGTAATAAAAAATTAAATTTCAACAGTAAAAATTACTGTTCCAGATGTAATGTAAAATGATTGCTATAGATATATTTCTTTTTAAGCGTCATCTTTGCGAATTCACTTGTGATAATCTTTTTTTAAATATTTTTAGTTGGCAATAAGATATCGCGTGTCGTTATTGTTTGCTTTTTGATATAGAGTCTCTCTCCACTCTGCAGCTGCACTCTACTGATACTATACTCACACCGGCATCAGGGGCTGATTTTTTTATTCGCCTATCCGCTAAGGCCGAATAGTTCGAGCTTATCGACGACTGACAGGAAAGATTCCAAGTACAGTGAGTGGCAATGAGATAAGTTTACCGGTTTGTCATGTTTTATTTGCAAATTGTTTAGAAAAAAATAAAACTATTATGTGCACAGTGTTTATTATTATCTTCGTTTTTTGTATATACTTTAAACACTTTTACAAGTAGAAAATATACTTCAGTAATTTTAAATGAAAGATATTATTATTTTTTTTCACGATTGTTATAATTAGAATGAAAATTTTTTTCGATTATCATCTAGATATTATTATATAGATTATTGAGAAAAGCAACTATGTATTTAGTTGACAATATAAAATATTAATCAATGGGCAAATATAATCTCTCGCAATTTGTTTGTTATCGTATTTCGGTTAATGTCAGTGCGCGAATATAGCAGCCAAAGTGAGTACATATATTATCAGAGTGAATCTAGTGGGATCGCCCGGGTGAAAAAGTCACGCCAACTGGTAGTTGTGTGACCTGCGTGCAATCGGCGTGTTCTCGCAATGTAAAATACATTGAAAGTAATTTTTCATTGCAACTGTGGTGTTAGGGAAGAGGTGCATAATATTTTCTATTCACATTACATACGAAAAATTGATTTTGTCGCAGAAACACATTATGCATAAATAATAAATATCATGCAAACACCTGACCCAGCGTGTAGACAGCATACTGAGATCATTAGGGCCAAAGGTACACCCTCATATATGTACACTCGCTATAAATATGTATATTAACACATATTACACAGTCTGCAGCTATTCTGAGAAGGCATTTCGAGCCACGGAATTCACAAATTAAATTGCACACCCACTAAATCGATACGGCTATATATACGCCACGACGAATTCACTCAAGTCGATTGCAATAGCGAGACATGGTGGGTGTAGGGGCTGCATTAGCCACCCCAATGACAATCCGAGTGTATAATGAGCCTCTTTACAGGTCAATTTAATGATTCTGCGCTGAGTCAGACAACAAAATATAGCCTCTTTTTTTTTTAGTCTTTGGTGAATGTATTCCTGCGTGAAATGCGTCGCAGGATCAAAGTAACCCTGTTGAATGCGCACAGCCACTATTGTATGAGGGTGTGAAAATGCATCGTGAAAGCACACACACAAAAAAAAAATTTTTTAACAACTTTTAAATCGATAAAAAAATTATTTTTCATCATAATGCATTGTTAAATTAATTTTTTTTTACCATAAAATTGAAAATTGTCATTTTTTATGCATTTCAAGGACATGAAAAATTATTATTGTCAATGTATTTCAATTGAAAAATTATTTAACAATCTTCGGATCGATATAAATTTTTTTTACTCCTTCAACATAATGTTAAATAATTTTTTTCGAATTTTTTTGTTTTTTTTTTTTTTTTAAGAATAAAAATTTTCATTCTTTATTTTTTATTTAAAAAACAAGAGAAAAGGTATCCAGAAAATTTTTTTTTTAATAACCACTAAAACCAACAAAATAAAATGGATAAAAAGTGTAAGAATTCAACAAAAGTAAGAAAATCACATTGGATAAATTATATCAATGACCATGAGCCACTTTCACAGGCGTAATGATTGATAATGCAGATGGAATCGACATAGCAAGGGCCGAGACATGAGGGTAATAGTTTCAAGGGGTAAAAAAACGCTCGTTAACTCTATAAACTATTGCCAACAGTAATAGATAAAAAAATTCACTATAAATTACATTTAAAATCGAGTTTGATCAGTTAAATGAGGATCGAGGGATGAAATAAAATCGAAAAAAAGTGTGGCCATTTCGTCACTGCGGATAGCAGGAAATGCAGATGTCAGTGATGGAAATAATGCAAAACTCATGCGAAAACAACTGAATAAATTATTACATCGTTTGACAAATGTTTTACAATGTGAGTGCGCGCGGAGAGAAGCGACGAAACATGACTGCATATCCAGTCCAACTGACACTAAATATGTTCGTGCAACGTGCACACACATACTATTGTTTGAACGCTCTACTTCCCAGGAACTTATCAAATTTATCATAAAAACAATAATTACGCCTCGATATATCGTATATTTGTGGAAACAATGTATATGTCCGTTACTCCGCACTAAACACGTGAATAAATATGTATTTAATCATCATAACTATAAATAGATTCTAATATTACATTATTAGTAACAATAAAAAAAAACACGAACCATTTAAAATTGTAAGAAATCCAAAAAAACAAAAAAATTTAACGATAATAATTTTTTTATCAATTATTTGAGTTTTTTAAATTTTTAATCAACTAAAAAAGTTTTTTTAACATGAATTTGTTCCTTGTTTTTCCAATTTTTTGACTTTTTTCAGCTTTTTTTAGTGATAACTCGATAAAAAAGCAAGATAACAAAAAATAATAATAACATTTCTTTTAGGTTTTTGAGAAATTTTGAATTTTTAAAAATCTCTACTTTTTAAAATATCTAGAAAACAAAATAAAATTAAAAAAAAATGGATTGTAGACTTTTTATAGGAAATTAAATTTCCTATCATTTACTTTTTATGAAATTTTTCGTTATCTCGCGTATTTAATAAGTTATCGAAGCATTAACAAACATCTATGTAAATAAACAAAAAAATACTAAATTTTTCTGAGAAAAATAAATAAATTTAACATTTAGAGATATTATTTATCGGAAGAAATATTTTATAAATGGAAAAATAAAATTATAGAGTGAATCAAAGCGACAGGAGTAGTTTATCGCAGTAATTTTATAATTAATAATTTAGATTTTGTTATTCTAGACTAGCATATATGTATAAAAGTGTGATGAATTTTTTGTCTGAATGTCCTCGAAGTTTTTCCGCCTGTGATCATCGACTAACCGGTTTCGACACTCAAACTGTCGTTACCAAATGCCTGCAAGGCTCGTAATTACAACTTTAGTTTGCAGCATTAATTAATTTTCTCAAGACAAGTTTGCTCAATATATTCAGGCGACTTCAAGTGTGAAAAAAATAGATAAGACCCTATACACTTGGTCATATTTTTCCACGTTGTATATAGGGCATTAGGAATGCCAGAGAGGAAATAGAAGTGTATCAGTTTGCGTGGTTATACTACTGCGTGGCCCCCGCGCGGGCATTTGTCCAAGTTCAAGTCAGTCATCCGTGTATGTGTGCAAGCGTGAGAATTTCAAGGTCGGTGAGTCAGAGAAAAAAACAATTGTTAGACAATGATGATCCTTAGAAATTAGTCGTGAGTGAATTTTATCCGGGTATTTTTTGTTTTTTTTTTTGATTCACGGAAGTATTTCATGCGTCATGTTTATATATATATATTTTTTTTTTACACTGGAACATATTAAAAACTGCATTTTTTTCAACAACAAAGCGTGACGATAGTATTGTGTCCTAAATCTCAGTACGTGTGATTAAAAAAAAAATTTTTTTTTTCAAGGCTAAAACGTGAATTTTCATTCGTCAACGTATCAAAATGATTTTTATTGATTGTATAAAATGTGAAAAAAATAAATAAACTGTTTATGAATACTTTTTATCATATTTAACATTAAGTTTTTTCATTACAAATAATATTAAAAATTTTTATCCTCAAAAAAACGTCTGAAAAAATACGAAAAAAAACAATTTTTTAAGGGTTTTCCATGCAAAAAAGTTTAATTTTTTCTTTTAAAATTGATATTTCTGGAAAAAAAAATTGTTTTTCAGTTTAAAAAGGAAAAAAAAAATTTACTCTGCGTCATCGTTTAATTAATTGCATATATTGCATCATAAAATTAAGATTCAAGAATAATTTATATGATAAAAAAAAATGTCATTCAAAAAAGTGATAAAACTGCGTCACTAAATAAAAATAAAATAAAAATTACTTAACGATGTTTACAACAAAAAAAAACGATAGAACAAAAAAAAATAGATGCAAATTTTCGACTGAGAGGATATTATTAACACTGCGATCAAGCGTCTAACGTCGAGGTCGGACTTTCGAGTTTAATATTCATGGCGTGCAAAGTCCGAACGCGTTAGTAATTCTAGAAACGATTAGATGCAGCCACCGACGTCTCGGTCGTCGATAAAATTCCACAAAAACTTTAAACAGGAAACGTAAAAAAAAAAAAAAAATTTTCAAATTTTCTAAAACACACGATAAAATGTTAACTATAGTCGAAAAAAATTTTGAAAAACTTGAATCGATCAACGATAAAATATGAGTGAGCCACGCCCGGCCGAGCGTTGTCGTGAACGTCGCAAAAAGGCAACCAAGGACAACCGGGCGTTGGAAAAATGGGCGATCGCATGGAAATAAATTCCACTGAGCGTCAATCGTGTGCGTACAAGATTTAGCATATATAAAAATAAGTCTGACGGTTAAAAAAAAATAATAATCCGTCATTTCACCAGTAAAATAAACGAGGAGAGAGAATAAATATGAATAAGACACCATTATACAATTCAAAATCGAATGGCCGAGTGACTAATGCAGTCGCGCGTGGTTAGTTGGTGGTCACGGTATAGTTTTCAGTGGTTCCCACTCCCCACAAAAGCATTCTAATCGACGATTCGGCCAATGGCAATCCGGTTTAGACGAGAGAGCATCATCGAAGGTTAGGAAATGGGATGGCGCGAGTGGAGTGATGGTCGTGGAGGGGCCACACACACAATATTATATGCTTCGGAGGCCTCTGCAAGTGCGAGAGAGTATAACGAAAAATAAAATACACATATACATACATGTACACAAGGCTATCCTTTGTCCGAAACTGGTGCGCGCGCGAGGGGCCGAGCACATATTGGGTAATCTGTCGACATCATTTCATTTGTCGAGCCACGTCAAAGAGGATGAACAAAAACCAATTGATTAATCATTCGCCAATTGAATAATAAACACGCGAAAATTTAACGCGAATAAATATACAGATTTTTCCATCGAAAGAAAAAATATAATGCTTGTTAAACCGGAATAAAAATGTATTCAAAAAATTTTATTTTTACTAGCTACAAAAAAGATTTCTAACAAAATTTATGTAAGTCACATCCCTATCGAGTTATCAT
This sequence comes from Macrocentrus cingulum, assembly GCA_002156465.1. NCBI lineage: Eukaryota > Metazoa > Arthropoda > Insecta > Hymenoptera > Braconidae > Macrocentrus > Macrocentrus cingulum. The sequence continues at coordinate 132,475 of MVJL01000034.1, read as the reverse complement.
CAAGTTAAATGTTTAATGCACTTTTTTGACTTTAAACATGTGATATCTATCATTTAATCATTTTAGATTGAAAAATGCAATTTTTTTACAGATGAAAAATATCAAAATAAGTATTAAATAATATATATCATATAATATTTAGATGAGATATCGCGGCATATGAATGGAATTATTGCAAAAAAAAAACAAAAAAAATTTCTTTTCTCATGTTCTAAAATTTTAATTAACAAAAACAAAATTATTAATATTTCATCTTGATTCATAATTGCAATATCAATCACATGAATTTTTTTATTGGCAATAAACGTGCATGTGTGTGTGTGTGAGGTGATAATTTATATGACGTGCAATGAATGCGCAGAAAATTGTTAAATTATTATAACCACTATTGGCACCATCAGCAGCAATGTGTAGACAGCGGGATGCACAAGCCAGTGAGATCGATAGAACGTGAGCGAAATTAATGTCTTAATGGTTTATGACAATGTCATCACCATTATTGTTCCCGTGGGGTAACACTACACGATTTCGAGCGCGATAAATGGGTCACCGTCACTATACACAGTCATACATATACTCCAATATCCGATTACCGCTTACTTGGCAATGCTGAGAAAAGTTTAAAAAGAGATATATAATTCCGCCTTACATACAGTGTCATATATAGTAATTGAGACTTGAAATGACAATTCGCCGAATTGAATAACGAAAAAATATGACTAAATTTTTTCTGTCACACTTACATAATTTAATATCCATATTATACATCAAAAAAAATTAAATTCAATTGAATTAATCCATTTTAGTGTCACTTTATAAACAATAAAAAGGTACTTTTCATTTGAAAATATTTATTTTCAGTTAGAAAAGCCTTTCACGTTAGTAAAACAATTTTTTATTAAAAATCCTTCGATTGAGAATTTAATTCTCTACAAAGTATGTAGAGTAAATTTTGTTGATATTTTGCTTTGTTTTTTTGATACCAACGGGTCGTTATAGCTAATTTTACATTTTTGAGTAGTATAACTTCTGTTAGGTCAGCCAAAAATCCTTTTTTTTTTGTTTTTTGCTAATAACTCGGTAAATAAACAAAATAACAAAAAATGTTATAAGAGTCAAAAAGTTGGAAATTTAATTTTCTATAAAAAATATAGAATAAAATTTTTTAATATTTTGCTCTGTTTTCGAGATATTTTGAAAAATAAAAATTTTCAAAAATCAGAATATCTTAAAAATTAAAAAAGATACAAAAAAATTTATTTCACAATTTTTATAGAAAATTTAAAAAGAAATTATTTAACTCTCTTGACATTTTTCACTATCTCGCTTATATATCAAGTTATCATTGAAAAACCGAGATTCTCAAGGGACATTTTAATTTCAATTTTTTATTATTAAAAAGAGAAGTACAGGAAAAATTTGCATCAAAAAAATTAAATAATAACTGAATAACTAGAAAAATTTTGAGAACCTTTTCACAAGATCGTAATTTACTCTTCGATCTTCCTCTAAAATGTAATCTCATTTGTTAGCGGCAAACGGCTTCAAGTTAATTACACTACGACATTTTAAAGTAAAGTTCGATGTGCGACAGAAGTTGTTGCGGAAATAAAAGGAGAAGTAAAAAGAGCAACAGATTGTGAGAAATAGAGAAGCAGATACAGTGGATAAACTCTTGGCATCACAGAGAGTATAGTAATAGTAGCATGCTTCTATTCTGTTGCATGCACTCGTACTCGAACACTTTACTCTGAATTCACTCTCTCGTTTGCACATGCAAATTCACCTATATATATATCTCTCTGTCGCACCGTTGCATTCACGTGCGTCACACGGCTCGACGTTCGCTTTCCAGCGGCTCGCCACCGGCTAATATCATCGTTATAGATACCACGGATGGGATTTAAACGCTCTGAAATTGACTGGCGTTTTATCACGATTGTTTACACTTGTCATATTACAATATGATATAAAAAAAAAACTTCTTTTCATTTTATTCACTAGACGCAATTTTTCCCCGTTATTGAACTGGATAAAAAACAATTTTTTTAATCATTTTCATGCTCAACAACCTCTATTTAACTACTATCTAGATAGTAATACTATATTATATTCTACTATATATGAACATGTTCATATCTAAAATCCATTAAAAATTTTGAGTAATCATAAATTTTTATTCCTTGCATAATAGTTTCTACTATGTTCATAGTATTCACTATGGACTACTATTGACATAGTTGTCGTCAATATTATGTTATTTTCAAGTACCATGACCATGAAATACTTGTCGCTATCATACATTCTTCACTATGTAATAGTTGTCACTATGCTCATAATTTTTTTACTATTTTAAAACTTCTTTTTACTATAATAATGGATTTTCACTAAATTATCAATGTAGTAGTTCCCACTATGTCTCATAGTGATTTCCCGTACTATGAATGATAAAGTTCAATCACAATAAATACTTTTAATATGCAATAGTGGCTTTTTTAAATAGTGTTTTCACTGTATTTTGCATATTATGTACATACTAATAACTATTATAGTAACATAATAAAAACTATAGTATTATAACGTTTAGTACTAACTATAATAGTAGCTACTATTGTATTATAGTTGAAAGCTGATTCAACTATGGTTGAAATTTTTACTACTATGCATAAAAGTGTGATATATCTAATAATAGTAGTCACTATGCCTATAGTTTCAAAAGTAAAATTTAGAATTATTATTAAATTTAATATAAAAAAATTTTAAAAAGGGAAGGAGGGAATAGAAAAATTTAAATGCATTGTTGAATATTAAGGGAGTGATTTTTGTCAATTAAATCAAAAGTATGCAAAAGCGACGACATTTCCCCTAAAATCTCAGTCTTTATATACGTCCCCTCTTTCAACTCTCGTTGAAGGAGAAAGCTCACCCCTACCCCACGCAATTCCACCCCTACCGGAGGCAGTCGAAGCGAGGTCAATCGACAGAGGGGCGAAAAGAAACCCCCTACCGTGCGTCTGTATAGGATGTTTACTCCCTTCATCGTTCGAACGGGTTGTACACGTCTCCCTACAGCTTTGTTGCTTGCAATATGCATTTCCTCATCTACTTGATATGTTTTTTTTTTTTCCTATCGCCCTCCTCTGCGCTTTGATATATCCAACTAATTCCACAGAATTTCAATTTAGCCCTTTTGAGTATTTTACTCTCTCCCTGACATAATTTATTTTTGATTAGCCAATTTGGCGATAGGATGACTAGGTGATTGACGAGGAAAATTTACGGCTGTGATGAGAGGTCGGTCAATAAATTGGCGTGCGGTGAATATAGTGTATTGCCTATAGAAATCATTTTTACGGCATATAGTCTGAAGTCTGATTGATTGAGGCAATTTCAGCATGGAAAATAGCGTCGTCGAATTGTATGAAAAGATCGTTCAACGATATTATTACTATTGCATATAATCTTCCTCAAATTTACTCATTTTCTACCAATTTTCTACTATATATATAACCATAGTACATATTGTTACAATTTTAATAAAAATTTTATTATCGGTTTAGTAGGGATTTAATCTTTAATTACTAGAGATGAGAACATGTATGAGTTTTAAAACAAAAAAAAAAAATACTAATTTTAAATATTTTTTTGGTTAAAAAATTTTTTTTTCTTAATTGTCATATTACGAAATTATTTTTGACCTTTTAATTTCACCGCATTTTTTAATATGAATTTTTAATTTAATGTTTTTTTTTTTCTGATTGAAATTTCTAAAAATCAAGTGTTAAATACGCAGCCCCATTTATATAATTGCATTGACACTGGGTTTAAAATTTTTTTTTATCTCGCGCTTTATCACAGCACCACTATTATACAGCATATACTCAATAACATTTCATTACGCTGCCGCAGCGTCCACTGTTCGCGATTTTACGTCTCTCTCATTTTCTCGTCCTGATGTTACGACCGCACTTTTTTGTTTATTTCCTTTCCCCCACCCCCGATGTCGTCCGGGGTTCTACGACGACGTCGTCGTCGACGACGACGACGAAACATGAAGGCCCACCAATTTTTATTGTTGCCATTCGCGCTGCCTCTTTTATGCGCCTTTTAACGATCACCCTTGGCGCAGCTGCACACCCACCACCACCTCCTGGGCTTAGAGCAGAGGGTTGAGTATCCCGAAGCGATAAAAAGAAAGAGAAGAAAAATTCGTTGCAACATATAAAAACGTTTTTCTTTTTTTTTTTTAAACCCATCTAATTTTTCCCCTATTTTCCTTCAATCCCTCACTTTTTTACATCCCTTCCTTTCTCTCAAAGATAGGTATCCACTTGAAATGAAAAATTACTGTAGTAAAAAAATTCGCAACTCAATTCTTTCATAAAAGAAAAATTGAGAAATTTTGCTACCTAACCTTTATAATCTTTTTTTATGACTTGAAAAAATTTTTTTACATGAAAAATACGATTTAATATATAGAAATACTGAACGGTAATTTCTCGAAAATTGAAAAGTCGAATGAACAGAAGTAAAAGCGCGCGAAGAAAAATAATAAGCGGTGTTGGAACACGCAACGCTTGATCGCACGTGGAAAAAGCATTAAAATACAAAAAAAAAAGGGTGTGCATCACTAATCTTCCAATATCTCAGTAAATTAACAAGATATCAAACAATACTTCTCATTAAAAATTATAGAGAATTAAAATTTCTATAAAAAATAACGAATACATTTTTTCGTTATTTCCCCGTATTTTCGAGATATTTTGAAAAATACGAATTTTTAAAAATCTAAAATATCTCAAAAACTACAGCAGTCACAAAAAAATTTTATTCCACCTTTTTTCTAGGAAATTTAACCCCCAATAATTTATTTTATATAAAATTTTACGTGATCTCACTTATTTATTAAATTATCACAAAAAAACTAAAAACAAAAATCGAATTTTAAATATCCCAGTCAATATCTACCAAAAAAATTGACTTATGACCGTGAAAATAATTTTCAGAAGGTTGGAAATATGCCAACATACCTATATGACAAGTGTCCAAGTGTTGGGATAAAAAAGTACTTGAAGTATTGTGAGGCAAAGCGACATTGTTAGGTCGTTGCGCTCGATCATTTTCTTTCACTAGCCGAGTAGAGAGGAGAGCAATACATCTCGTTACGGCATTCCCGACAAATCGACCTCAATTGTGATTACGTCTTCAGGCACATGCACTGCCGCAACAGCGGATGGTCATCAGAACGGTGACCGCGTGGCCTAAACACTTCATCCTACACTAGACCGAAAAAAAGAAAATTCAGACAGTTGAAAAAAAAATTTTTTTCCCTCCGTTCCAAGCCTAAAAACTCGTGCGACAATGGTTACATATATTTCCACCGTTACAAATGCCACAAAAACGTAAACACTCACGGCGCCGTCGAGCAAACTGGGCTTTGTTTTCGCTTGGAAGTGTCTCGACAAGCCTAGTACCTTGCACGCACACACACTGAATGGCGTTGCCAACACATGGCAGTACGGATAAATGCAAATTTAGAAGTTTGTACGACGAGACGAGTGTATAATACGGACGATTAGTTGGCCGACGAGGGCCGAAACGTGCCACGTCGAGGGAAAATGCAGTCTCGTCGACTTGAAACACACACACAGTGAAAAGAGGCGTCGGCGGCGCCGAGTGGGGCGCATGAAGGAGAAGGGATACTGAGGGTGGAGGTGCATCTTGAAGCGGAAGGGAGGCAAAGATGTAGGAGGATAGGGGAAAGCACACACCAAGCAAAGGTGAAAGACTTTTTTTCGGGCGCGGCAGTTTGTCTATGGTCAAGAAGAAAAAATTGCAGCGGCGAAAAAAAAAAATTTTTTTCCCCCCGCTTGAAAAGGGATTCTATTACTAACGATTAGTTGGAATTTAGTTAAATGTTTTTCAAGCGTCGTCCAGAGTTAGACGATGCATTTGGCATTTTCCACTATGGCAACAGGTCCCTCTCGTCGGCACAATCTGCCGCGCTGGCAAAGCGCCGAGGAGGAAAGGGGAGGCTACATCTGTGAGTTCACACAATTACGCTTTCCGACAAACTCGCGCGGAGATTGTACTTCTAGTAGTAGAGATAGGTAAATGAATCTGTTACACCATTATATATATATGGCATATAAAATTGATGGGGGAGTGTGAAAAAATATATTTTAACTCGCTCACCCTATATGTTAAACTGTTATGAAAAATTACGTTTTACTAAATATCTTATGAATCATTTGGTTTACGTTAAAAAGTGTAATAACCTTTTTTTATCGCAATTAAATTTCCTATTTTTTTTATCTCAAAGATTTTTTTCTAAAATTAATAGTTTAATAGTTATTCAATCATAAGTAATGCACGAAAAAAATGGAAAATGTAAATTTTTACATTTTTGCATGTATCTCGATAACTGTTGATTTTTAGTAAAAATTGTTTATAACAAAAATTATAGAGCATCAAATTACCGTAAATTTTTATTTGAAACTTTTTTTTCTAGTACTTCTAGGTTCTGAGATATCGCGTGCGAAATAGCGCGATGGTTAGATATAAACTTACCGTTTGCGGAGAATTTAAGAGGTCGAGTTGTTGGGGCAGTAAAATAAGGGGTGATAAACTTTGAGAATAGATTAAATTTCTACTTACCAACTACGAAAACCATATTCTTTGTCCATCGCAGTAGTTCCCGCCTGATGTGTCTGCGTTCCTGTATGCAGCGTGCATAGGGACAATCCGCCATTTTTAAAATCACATCTTAGGATGTATGTGTGTCCGCGGAGCGGGGTAGGCCAGCGACCTATATGCCTCGTACCTTTCCGTCTTCGGAGGCCTAATACTCGGCCGGTAAGTTGGCAATGCGCGTGACGTTGCCACCGTGCCCTTTCTTTCTGTCACTCGATCGCGGACGTCCGGTCGCGCGCGTGATCCTGCAAGCGCACGTCCGTTCGATTCTGTATTTATTTGTTTATTATTTGTACTTGCAAAGTCGTTGACTTTGCACGCGGTGAAAGTTGGCAAATTCTTGGACAACTTTTGGTGAGTTAGATTTCTCTCTCTTGTATTTCCTTTTTTTTTCTTGCTTTTTGCTTGACTAAGCTTCTCTCATTTCTTGTTCTCGCGCACTTTAGCCACCTCGTTCTTATTCCCCTCGGCCCTCGCGCGTTGTCGACGTTACCCCAGTCGTTTCGCTCCCCGTCGTTGTTGCCGTTAGCATCACCGTCGACCTCGACGAGAAACGGCCTCTCTCTCTCCTCAATGCTCACTGGCGTTTTTCCGAGCGTGCGTGCACAACTGCGACGCGACTGATCTCGGTAACCGGGTCAGCGGAAGTCACTTCTTGTGCCTGAAATCACAGCAATACAATTGATTAGACGCATCTAAATAAACATATGATATTTGACTGCAATTTTTACTAGTTATTTTTTCTCTCTGTGGTTTTTTTTTTCAAACTATATACAATGAAAAGACTTCAATTCTACGAGATTTCATAATTAATTTAGATTTTTTACTGATAACTCATTAACTAATTGAGATAATGAAAAATTTTATTCTAAAAAAAAAGTTAAAAATTCAATTTTCTATAAAAAATATAGAATAAATTTTTTCGAAATTCTCATTTATTTTCAAGATATTTTGAAATAATCAAAATTTTCAAAAATCCGAAATATCTCAAAAACTAATAAAGACACAAAAAAATTTATTCGATATTTTTTATAGGAAATAAGATGTTGAATAATTTATCTTTTATAACATTTTTTGTTAATTCACGTATTTACCGAGTTATCAGCGAAAACTGCAATTTTTATAGTATATAGGGTTGTATATATCATTTTAAGAAAAATTTTTTTTAAGTTTATTAAATCTCTTAAAATTTATTTGAGATATCCAACTAATCGTTTAGTCAAAATATTTTACTATATTATTTTTAGTAAATTTTTCGATAAAATAAATAGAGATGAAGAATTTTTCCAATCCTCTGTCTGGCATCCTTAAGATTTCTTAAAAGAATTTTTTTCCCCAGCTATAATTCATTTTATACATTCACCTAAAATGCATTCACAAGACGCGAGCATAACTATAAAGACAGTCGCGATAAAAGGGCGCGACATAGCCTGCAGCAGATGAGACCTTGCCGAGACGAACAGGGCGGAAATACGTAGAGGGCGGATTCGCGTGGCCAGGAGGACCGCAGGGAAAGAGGAGCAGAGTGCGCCTAATATGCAACAAGAGAAAAAGAATTGGCGATCAATAGGTAGTAGCTGGTAAGTCCTTTCATCCGTCCCTCCGCGCTCGCCCTCGGCATTCTCTCCCCTGCTACCCCTCGTCCTTTCCACCTGCGCGTTTCGCCCACCCTTTACCTCCCCCTTATACTCGCTGTGCGACTATTCTGCCACCTTGGCCGCCGCCGCCGCCGCCGACAGGACACACTCCAAGCTCAAACTTTTATTCTTTTCACGCCGATCTAATTTTATTCCAATCTTCCAAATCTACACCAATTTTCCAAAATCATTCACTCTCCTCACCCAACTTAGTATCCAACCAAAGACACTTAATAAATTATTTAAACAAATTTTTTTTTAATTAAATCAATTTTTACAATTAAATTAACAATAAAAAAAATTTTTTTTTTGGGATTTTTGTGTCAAATAGAGGAAAAAAATTTTGTGATCGAATTTTTTGGAAAAATTTTAATCAGGCAGGAGATTCAAAAGTATTACGCCAACTTTATCCACCCTTCACCTGAAGCAGGTGTAGCGTGTGCACACTGTAAAAAAAATAGCATGACAAAAAAATTTAAACACCGAAAAAAAAACCTTCCATCACATCGCGATTTTCTAAATCAAGCCAATAAAATTCAGAGTGCACCTGATCTCACCCGTCCCCTCTTTTCCATCCCCCGAAAAGAACATCACAAGTAAAAAGCAATAATAACTGCAGTGCCAAAGGGTCGTCGTCGTCGTCGTCATGATGCAAAAAAAAAAGAAAAGCGGAAGGAAAAAATTAACAAAGCTCTCGTGAGAGAGTGTTTGAGACTGGGGGGCGCGGTGGACGGTGGGGGGCAAGTGAAAAAGGCGAGGATGGTCGGGCGAACGTGCCCTTTGTTAAAGCCGTCCAGGAAAAAAGGGTATAGTGCTAGACGGGGTCGAGGGAAACGGCTGGAATATTTTCCAGAGGTGCAAGGAAGCTATCGCAAGGCTGGGGGTGTCCAGGGGGGGACAGGTTACACGGGGTGGGAAAAAAATGGCAAAAACGCGGGCGGCGGGGGAGGGCAGAGACGTTGGCAACGTCTGGTGGGGGAGATGGCGCGCGGTTTTTTTCCCCCGGGCGCGCAAGGGTGCGTTGGATTCGGTTACTTGGTCTCACCCCTTGGACCTCGGTTTTTTTTCTGTCGTTGGTCCTCCCCCCCTTCCTGGCGGCACCTTCCCCACGCGCGGCGCGGTACTCGTCGTTTTTTTTAACGAAGGATCCGCTCAATACCTCGGCTGTCATAACCTCCCGGTGGCGCACACCCTCCGCCGGGTATCCGCCCACCCCCGCGCGTTCATTCCTCTTGCGAGTTTTTAACGTTTCGTTCGACGTTTCCCTCAGAGAGCGAGAGGGATGTATAGAAGGACACCCAGGTGTGGGGCGGCTGTCTCGTCTTTTTCTCTCCCCCGCCAAAGGGTGCGCGCGGCCGAGGGAAAGCTAGTGCATTTCGTCGTTACTTTGTTTTACGTTCTTCCTCCCTTACCGACGCCCTGCGCGCGAGATCGCCCATCTCGTGTATGTTTCCCGACCATTTTTCTTTCTCTCTCCCGCTCCTTACTCGCGCGCTTTCGGCCTCTACGCCGTGGCCCCCTTGTCTGTCGAGACCCGGGCGTACACACGGCAGTGCGATATCTCTCTCCGTTGCTGTAGTCAAGTCCTTTTCTCGCCCGTGTTTTCTCTCTCGTTCTTTTTTATTTTTATTTTCCTTTCTGTCCATTTTTACTCGTCTTTCGCCTCGCTGTTATATACCTGTGTCTATATATGTCCTTTATGTTTTTTTTTTCTTTTTACGTTTTTTATTTTTTCCGACCACTCCCGCTGTGTCGGTGCTACTCTCTCGCTGCTGTGTCGTGTCAAATTTCCCGAATATCCGGGATTTTAGATGATATTGCTAAGTTTTTTAAGATTTAAAAATATTTTTTATGGTGATATTATTGTGGTTTTATAAAAAATAGTTAGCTTGGCTATATTTTTAAATGGAATTTTTTGGTATTAGAAATTTGAATAAAAAAATGTAATATTAAAAATTTAGGGGTATAGTTCGTTTTTATTTAATTAATTCGACAAAAAATGATTTTAAAATTAAAAAATCTATAAGAATAATTTTCTAGTTTTTTAAATTCAGTTATTTCTATCATTTTTTTTTTTTTTTTATTATTTTGAGTTGAAGTATTCAACAAAATTTTTTTACTAATTTTCAAAACTTGACTTTTTTTAAATTCAAAAAGTTTTCAAATTACAACATCCAAGTAAATCAAGTAATAAATTAATTGATTTGATAGAATTTTTAATGAAAAAAGTTTTTAAAGATTTTCTGAATCATCTTTTGATTAAATTTTAAATTAAAGAATTTTTTAATTGAAATATCCAACTATTACAAATACTTTTTTTTACTTTAAATTTTTTTGAAAAATATTCACGAAAAAATTTGATTTGTGAGAAAATGGTTGAATGCTGTCAAATGCGAAAAATAGACGTAAAAAGCGTGTAACAAATCTTGTAATATAAAAATCGAATTTCACGATGACACTGCACACAGCGGTATTTAAATCCACTTTGTAGGCTCTCGAAAATTCCGTGTTACAGTTGTCTAACTCGCAACGTGCGAGGCTGAGAGTCTCTTTCTAGTCTGGTGCGAAGCAACAGTTCGCTCTGTCCCCCTCGGCCCCGACGTCGAGCGCACACCAGAGCACACATTTCTCCCTCTATCCGCCCTCTCCTTCGCTCTCTTATACTCTGCAGTCAGTTCACTGACTAGCAGTTGCCAAAGCCCTCCACTAAATTTAGGAACTCTCATCCTTTCGAAGCGTCGGCGACTCGATAAAGGGGATGTATCCCCTGTTAGATCAGACTATAACCCCGAGGAGATGATGCCGATAAAATCGTGAGGGAATTCACAAATTATTTTTACGTGTGTGTCAACGAATAAATTTTATTCTTATCAAACATTTAAATACAATTAATCCAAAAAAATTCTTACTGTCTCAAATTAAAAAAAAAACCAAAATTCTAAATGAAAATGAAAATTTGATTGAAAAATTTTTTACATTCAAATATCATAACGTTTTTTGTTTTTACTGAATGGGATTTATTTTTAAAAAGATAAATAAAATTTTTATTTTACTTTGTGGATATTATTTTTGCAATTATTGATTGTAACAATTTTTTTTGTGCTGTGTGAAATCGATTATGATGTATACAGTGCTTTTATATGTGGAAAGAATAGATTAATAGCAGTTATTATTAATGGATTAACATTTTTTTTTTTTGATTGTTTTTCAGAGATAACTGCAAAACTATGCGGATGATCGTGTTTGCGACGAGAGAGACTCACACGACAAAGTTATAATTTTATTGTTGGTTTACATCGCTCAGAAAATCTCATTTGCCCATGTCGAATGTACATAATATAAAAACATATAGTTGACACACACGCAAACTGGCATGCACATGCTTCCAACAATTCAACGATATATCAATTTGACAAATATTATTGCAAGAATAATTATTTTCATCGATCTGTTACTCTGATATAATATAAATCAGCATATTGTGTATAAATCCTTTTTAAAAAAAATTTTTTTCCATCAATTTCAGTAAATTTATGTCAGATTTTCGGCCTATGAAAGACATTTTACAAAACAAGATGAAATTAATTTTTTCCAAAACAAAATGGCGGACCTGAAATTCGAAAAAACATTCGTCTGTAACGACTATATGCGTATACGAAAAAAAAAAAAAATCGTCAAAGAAATCATTAAAGAAAAAAAAAACGCAATTATAAAAAAGCACGAGGTTAAAGCAAACGAGAGAAAGGGTGCGTGCGCGAGCAGCCTCTTATATATACCCTCTCTTAAAAGCGACGAAAATCACCGACGCGCAAATTTTTCGAGTACTCGGCGGGCGGCTCGCGCGCGACATCCAAAAAATGCTATTGATCGTCGGGGCCCCCTCGGCGGCGTCAGAGAGTCGAGTCTCAATTATAAAACGCTTCGGAACATGCAACCCCTGATGGTGAAAAGACGTCGGATGGCTTCCTCGCGGATATAAAAGGTGTCGTTCTGCTCTTACATGTGTAAAACAAAAAGAGAGAGAGAGAGAGAGAAACAAAAGTAAGGGTAAAAATTTTTTCGTACGTGTGGATGACGACCACACTCTTGGCATCATCAAAAAAGCGCCTTGTCCGAGTATATATATGCAAATATGCACCCGCGCAGAATTTTTTTCGTTGAATTTTCAAGTATATACTCCGACACACTCTTTGACGATTTTTCTTCGTTCCCCCACGCTCAAAACTCTCTGTACGATTCTTCAATGAGAATATTTCTGCGGGCGCGGGGGAAATGCTGTATATATATTCGTCTCGTCCGCCCTTTGTTCCTCATTTTTACTTGCAGAAACACCCTGCGATTCAAATGAAACGTCCGTGAAAAAAAAAAAAATTAATAAAAAAATCTGAATAACTAGGGAAATATAAAAGGAATAATTGTCGAGAACGCGCGAGTATCGAGTTCTTATTATAATTTTCCACTTTTAAAAACGATTTTTTTGTCACAAAATAAAAGGGAAATATACTCTTTATATTTTGGAATACATTAATTGACTTTTATGGCAATTAAAAATTTTTTTTTAACAATATAAACCTCAAATTTATATGAAATAATTATGAAATATAGTGTGAAATGCTTTGCTTTGCGATAAAAATTTTTTTCATAGTTGTATTACAGTCTAAGGAAAAGCTAAAAACAATTTGCAACAATAAATAAATTGTTTGAAAAATATTAATTAACTCATTCTTAAAAATTCAAGTTTTTATAGTGAGAAAAAATATTTTTTTTTCTAGTATTTATACCGAAAGATTTTCAAAGTTGGAACATTTAAATTCAAATATGCTTTGATCTATACTACTGGTGTATACTACTATAGGTATATATTTCGCCGATAGAGAAGGGAGGGGATAGCGCGCGTTCAGCAGCAGATATGTCCATATCTGTTTGTATGCTGTCAGACATCAAACTCAATGTACTACTCAAATATATTCAGTCAGACAAAATAATTCACTCTTGTCACACAGATACGAATTTCGCCAATATCTGAATAGTTATAGTTCAAACTAAATCGATTTCTAACAGTATTATCTAATCATTTTTTCATCTAGAAAATATTTCAAAAAAAAATTTTCTACTTTTTCAACAACAAATTCTTATTATAAAAAATTCTATAAACTATTTTTCAAACTTATAAACGATTTTTTAAACAATTATACATGAAAATTAAATTTTTTATTAAAAAAAACTAACAATTATTTCTATAAAAATGTATGAAAACTTTTTTTTTTCAAGATAATTTTTTCCTCTGATTAAAAAAAAATATTTTTCAAGTAATAATTGAACAAATGTGTATACACAAATAAAGATAAAAATTTGTCGAGACATTTGTCGTTGGTTGTCGATACTTTTTAATTAGAAATTGATGGCAAAGAAGAAAAAAGACGCACTCATATATATATATATACGAATATAACCACAAGCGAGGGGTATAGGGAATAGAAGGAAAAGATCGTTAATTATTTCTCGCCAAGCGAAGGAGATGATTAATTGGCACAGGATCGCCATGACAGATCCAACAGTATTCGTCTGGTTTTTCTCTCCCTCTTGCGCGAGATGACCCCACACCCCCTCAACTCTCTCTGAAACTCCACTCCTCTTATCACCACGCCCGCGGACAGTACCTTCTCCCTCCCCATTTTACCTTTCCTTCGTATTGATCGAATATTTGAAAATTTTCAGAAACAAATGGAACTAGTGGTTATGTGCGTGATGGCGGGGGCGACCAAGGGGCGGTAGAAAAAGTGAGAGAAAATGGTGGGAAAATTCTGTGTGGGGATGAGGAAGTGGAAAGGTGCTTCCCGATCAGCCCCGCAAGCGAAGAAAAAGAAAAAAATCACCGGGCTAACTATATAATATTTCCACCCCCTCATGTATAAAAAGATGATGTAAAATCTTTTATTTTTACAAATCCCTTTGGTATAACTTTTTTTTTTTTTAATTTTTCTATTATCGATGGCTCCACCTCCTCACAATGTTTGATTCAACGCCCCCCCCTTTAATGCATTTAAAAAAATTATTTCTCCAATATTACCGCACACAATTTTTTATTAAAAAGTATTGACAGCTTTAGTTTTGTTTATGGCTTCAGTTTAATGCTTCTGTATTTTTTTTTTCAGCTTTGTAAGACAAAAAGGGAAAAAGTTTCTTAGATTTTTTTTTTAATAGTTTGATAAAGTAAAAAAAATTTTTGATTCATTTCAAATGGTATTAGTAATGTTATAGTAGGGTGAATTTAGACTTTTTTATCGTTAATTTGTTGATAAATCAATAAATTAACGAGATAACAGAAAATATTATTAAAGTTAAATGATAGGAAATTTAATTTTCTATAAAAAATGTAGAGTAAATTTTTTCGATATTTTGCTTTATTTTTGAGATATTTTTAAAAAATAAAAATTTTTCGAAAGAAATACAAAAAATTTTGATTTAACATTTTTTTCATTGAACTTTAATGATTTTTTTTCTTATCTTGTTCATTTGCCGAGTTCTCACGGAAAAACAATAAAAAAAAAGTCTGAAAAACTGAAGATTTCAAAGTTTTTGTTGAAAAATTGTTGCAATTAAAATTGTTTCAAACATATTAATCATAAATAGAAATAGAGTATCTGATGTTAAATAATTTTTGATAAGTAATTTAAAAAAAAAATCGATAAATTTTAAAAAGAGTATAAAATAAATCGGTGACAATCCAGTTTGTTCATTCACGCGCCAGAGGAGTTACGGAAGATATATGACCTCGTGTGATTTCGCGACGTTGAACGTGACTTCAGTGGAACTTATACCGAGTATAAACGAGGCACTTCACCCACGCTCTACGAGTCACACTCTGTGCACACGTTTGATCGTGTTAGATTCATGTCAGTCTGTCCACGCACTAATACACGGGGAAATCATCAAACCACAATGGCCCGCACTCTATATAAGAAAAATATTTAACGGGCTTCCCTCAACATCAACCGTTATCAGACAACTTTTTTTACTCCTCTAATAAACAAACCCATCTTTATATCTATCCAAGACCAACTTTAATACTTGACCTTTATTTTGTCTTAAAAAAATTTTTTTTTAATTATTTTTTATTATTTCAAGAACTTGAAAAAAAAAATCAATATTTGTAAAATTGTCGAAAAGACGACTATTTTATTGTTAAATAAAAACATCTCAAAAAAATTTATTTATTTTTATTAAAAATCAAAATTTTAAGGTGAGTGAATTTTGAGATAAAGCAAAAAACCTTGTGATTGGTCAGACGAGACTGTCAACCTACCAATAGGTGGCACACCAGAATAATCTAGATAATAGTTGAACAAAATGAAGAGTCGCCTTGAAAGCACACACAACAGAAGCATTTAACAACTCGTAAAATTGCATTTTGCACTATATACACACTGACATACAAAATATAAATATGTCTGTCACATAGAAAGCATTATTATTAAGAGAACAAATTATAAAATACGGTAAAATCCTTGGCAAAAATATTTCAACGTGAAAAAAATTCAAAATTAATATTTATTTCACTTAAAATAATAGTAGAGTTAAAAAGGTCAATTTATTATAATTTTATAGTTAAAAATAAAAATAATAATATTTTGGAACGGGTTTTAAGTTGTTTAATTGAAAAAAAAAAATTTTTTGAAATCTTTAAAAGGGAGTTCCCTTGGATATCTCGTAATTTTCGAGATTTTTTTAGTTTTTTAGCAATAACTCGATAAATAAAGGAGATAACAAAAAAAGTTATGAAAGATAAACGATTAAGCAGCTTATTTTCTATAAAAAATGTTAAATACATTTTTTTTGTATTTTGATTAGTTTTTGAGATATAACTGTTTTTCAAAAATTTTTATTTTTCAAAATATCTCGAAAATAAGTTAAAATCTCGAAAAAATGTATTCTTTATTTTTTATAAAAAATCAAATTTACAATCATTTTTTTGAAATGACATTTTGCGATATCTCGCATAGTTATCGAGTTATCAGCAAAAAATGACAAAAATACCAAAATTTCCACTCTTTTGACGTGTTTGACGAAAAAAAAAATTTTTTTTGTTCCCATTATTAAGTATTAAAACTAGCTGAATTTTTTAAATGAAAAAAAATTTACTCTTTTAGAGAATACTGAATGTAAAATATCAAATGGACAAAAAAAGAAAATAAACAATTATCTTTGAGGAAAACTAAAATAGAAATATGAACGAGATAATGATAATATAAAAGTGACGGATAGTGTTCCACTGAACCTGGTTGACTTTTATTTTCAAACGTCCTCATATCTTGCAGACAATAAATTTCTTGGAATTAAAGCAAAGCACTGCAGCAAGTTTCACATCAGTTGAAATAATATATATATACAACATGAAGTGTCACATAAAATCTGAGCAACGAAAATTCCCAAGCACGCGCGCGCGCGCAAGTCGCAATAAGTAATATATACATGCATACATAACATATAGGCATCATTTACCACTCTCT
Source organism: Macrocentrus cingulum (assembly GCA_002156465.1). Lineage (NCBI taxonomy): Eukaryota > Metazoa > Arthropoda > Insecta > Hymenoptera > Braconidae > Macrocentrus > Macrocentrus cingulum. The sequence continues at coordinate 115,635 of MVJL01000034.1, read as the reverse complement.
CTCTAATACCCCTCTTGCCCGTTTCTCACCCGACGTCGCGTCTGTTTCGATAATTTGCCAGATTATCGAGCGCACGTGCCACCTAGCGTATATACTCGCGTCAGAGCAAATACACGACGCTTCTGATGGCTCGATCTCATACCAGACTCTCTGAGACGCCGCTAATTAACGAGAGGCTTGCCCTCCTCACAGTTGAGAGTTCATCGATGGAGAAGCAACTGCAACTCTAAGTGGCAATTTCGACGTCTCTCTGTATACAATCTTGTATTTGTAATTTTTTTTTTTTTGAAAATTTGTACATTATCACGATCAGAAAAATTTTTCTTTTCATAAATCATCGTTTTTATGAATTTTTTTCAATCCTCTTTGTGGAAATTGATTTTTTTTAGTAGTGAAAAAGTCAAGTTAAATATGTAATCGAGAAAAATCATTGAGAAAAAAAATAGAATAACATAAAAAAAAATGTTTTTTTAATTGATATGATTAATTAAAATTTTTTTTTTTTCATTTTAAATTATATATTTAATATATTTTAGAGTTTTTTTTCGTTGGATATAGTAGTATCACGTATATACTTGTTTCAAGTTCAAGCATCAATTTTACTCAGTGCCAAAATAAAGATAGATATAATAAAAGATTAGATAGAGTCAATACAGAGAAAAAAAAAACAACTAAAAATAAAAAATAAATGAGAGATTGACCTTCAATTTTTGGGAAAAAGTGAAGACAACGTTGGTCATGTTGATCTTTCAATAACTCAGAAAATAAACAAGATATCGAAAAATATCATAGAAATAAAATAATAGAGAATTAAATTTCTTACAAAAAATGTAGAATAAATTTTTTCAATATTTTGGTTTATTATTAAGATATTTTCAAAAATAACAATTTAAAAAAAATCATAGTGTCTCAAAAACTAAAAAAAAATACAAAAAATTTGATTTAACACTTTTTTCAAACTATTTAATCCTCAATTATTCAATTCTAGTGATATTTTCATGTATCTCACTTATTTATTGAGTTTTTGTGAAAAAACTCAAAAAAATTTTTAAAAATATTGAAATATCTAAGGAATTGATTTTTGGAAATTTTTTTTAAGCACGAAAAAATTTTTTTCTCTCAACCAAACATTTGAAAACTCATTTTAAATATTTAAATATAAATATTCCACTAGTTTTAAGACATTTTGGACATTTTTTAGCATTATCGACGTGAAATATGACGCAAATATCAGTTAAGTATTTTTTTTATTGCTGTTTATCGGTAAAAATTTATTTAACTTATGCCTAGAGATAGTAGTTATCATTCTAGATGCATTTTAGAAGGGCAAAATACATATAGGTAAGTGCAGTGAAGATAATGGATGTGCGGGCAGAGCGAGCAATGCACATTTTGCGCATCAGGATATACCTAGAGGAGGGATATTGTGCGTGCGCGTGGTTTCACTGGCTTCCAAAATGTCGACTGACAGGCTTGTGCGGTTACGTAAACTTAATGATGCAGATAGCCGAACTAGAATGGGGACGGCTTGCCCACCCGCCACCACACACTCGTTCATCCAACGAAATACATCAGACATATGTACTCGTCGCGTGTTTTACTGCTCGATGTGAAAACATGGCACACTATGTCTATCTCACTTCGTGTCATATGCCACTTGTATATATATAGTTTGCACACACGATGCACTTGTCGACAACACGTGTGCCACAAAAAAAAAATTCGCTCACATCAGTACTTAAAAAATTCAAAAGACTACAAATACTATTTATAAAAAAAACGCAATAGGTCGATCGATAAATTCGCATGCAACATCGATCGAAATCCCGTATAAAATTGAAACTATCGCGTGTCATTTTATTCCTGTAAAGACATTCAAAAAGAAAAAAAAAAATTAGCAAATAGCGTTTTCGTGATTTTTTTTTTTTTTCTACTTTTTCGTTGATAACTCGATAAATAATGAAAATAAGAAAAAATATTATTCTTATTAAAAAATTAGAAGTTAAATTACCTACAAAAAATATAGAGTAAAATTTTTTTGTATTTCACTTAGTTTTTGAGAAATATATAAATTTTTTTTAGGGTATTTAATTTTCAATTATTTAAGTAGAGTAAGATTTTTTGGGGTTCTAAGGGTTTATAGAAAGATGAGTTATTATGTAGGATATAAGTATTTACAGACTGCCAATTAGTATCACTAATCATATGGAACTATTATGTCTGACACGCACCAAACGATATGTCACAATAGCGTTTGTTTATAACGGACAATGTTAAGTTGGTGTTAATTCTCGTGTGTATATAGTACAGTATAGTGTACAACAAAGCCGTTGCACGGTGTTGCATCGTAGGTAGACTGTGAAATACGCCGAGTTGTATGAACTATACATGGTCAGCAAGAGAGAGAGACACTGTTTTCTATTAATATTTAATAGTTGAGCGAGCAGTTGTTACAACGGAGTACACACACGCGAGGCGAAAAAAAATTGTGTGGACTCTCCACAATACTTTTTGTCTCAACTTTTGCAGTTGCAGGAGGCAAACTGCAAGTATATAGCTTTATTTCTAGATCAACGGATAAACAATGTAACGATACAATGCTATATTATTCAAGTAATTAAATGGTAGTAAATGAATAGTTGTCTTACATTTCATTCGTAAATAGAAAAAAAAAATTTTTTTTTCACTCTAATTATAATTTTTTATTGGTCAAAAACAAAAAAAAATTTATCTAATTAATTATTACGTATTTTTAATAGTCAAATTTTTTTAACTGATAAAATGTTTGAATAAAAAATCAAATAAAAAATTTCTTAAAAAAAAATTTTACCATTTTCTTAAGATTCCTAATTTTATCGTGATCACAAAAGTATATGGTTTTAATTGAAATATCAATATAACAATATGTAACCATCAAAAATACCATTTACGCACTTAAATAATTTATATAATCAATTACCTCAATTAATGGTTATGTCTCAAGGTTTCATAATACACACAAAAATCTTAAAATGACATAATTTGCTTCTAAATTTGAACCAAACGAAGAAGTGACAGAAGACATAAATAGTTATTGCATTATAAGAGGGTTTATAATTGAGTTACAAATAAAATTGAAAACAGGATGAAAATAATTAATTGAGCAAAAGAAAGATGTAATAATTATCAGAGAGACCACGAAACTGCCTTAGTAACACACATATTGACAAGAAACTCCGCGGGCGCATATGGATGATTACATAACACTAAATCTGACGGCCATTTTGCTAACTCGCGTCTGGAGCCCTCGCCCGATGCCCCATTCCACTCGACACCCAATGCCACTGTTGAAAATATTCGTTTGCAACTCTGCAATGTAACTTGAGCAAGAAATAAAAAAAAATATCTACATTTTTTTTTATTAATATTCTGATAACTCGTTAAATAATTGAGATAACAAAAAAAATTATAAGATTAAAATAATAGTAAATTAAATTGTCTGCAAAAACTATAGAATAAAATTTTTTGAAATTTTGCTTTATTTCTGAGATATTTGAAAAAATATGAATTTTCAAAAAAACATAATATCTCAAAAACTAAGATAGATATAAAAAAAATTGTTTAGATGTTTTTTATAGGAAATTTAATTTCTTATCATTTATGTGAAGTGATATTTTTTGTTATCTAGCTTATTTATCGAGTTATCGTGAAAAAACTAAAAAAAATCACGATATCGTTGTAGTTTCACCTCGACATCGAGTTTAAGACGACTTGCAGTGTGACTTTATGGATTAATTCTACTGTTTGGTCATTCCTAGACGACTAAAATGACTCGCACGCAAGTGTAAAATGGAACTAGAGGACGTTTGGCGTGCTAACACGTGTACAAATTGAGGTCAAACCGAATTTTCTACTTTAACCTACTGAATTTAGCTTTCTAAAGTGTGTAGAGTGAAGACTAGACCAACATTGGAATAGTGAAGCAGAGTGGATATACTCCCTCAGGAGTATCGCGTCTTCACCGCGAGTCCCAGGCTTGAAAATTAGTCGTGGCTGGTGTCGTCCCCACCGCCTCCTCCCGTAGGATTCATAAACGACCTCGAGCTTGGCAACCTATACCTACTGCGTTTCATGTCAAACGACCTCTGGGTACTTCTGCGGTTCGACGCTCTAAATTACCATCTCGCTTATATATATTTCTCTTGAAAAATCAAATATATAATATTTGAAACTGTGTATATAATATCAATAATGTGGCGATCTCGTGTAAATTGCATCTGACAGCACTCCTCTCGAATCGGCATTTTTTTTTTTATCCGTTACATGCACTGATTTGTTATTAATTTGATAAAATATAATTGTAATCATTTTAAGTCATTTGCATATACTGTCAATTTTATGTGACAATACGCGCGCTCTTGATATTTTGAGTATACCGAAATGTATCAAATATTTCGTTAATATTAATTATCATAATCTATGTGGGCTTTTGGGCTTGAAACAATACATTTAATTGGTTCAAGTGATTTATCAGAGTGTGCAACGAGCTATTAATCTCATTAGTGAAATATAAATTACAATGCAACGATTGAAAATGTATTTGCAAATTAAATATCATTATTTATTAAAATATCTTGAATTTTATTCTTAAAATATAGAAAAATAAAAAAATCATGATTAAAAAAAAATTGTAGTTGAATAATAAATTCATTTTTATTCGTTAAAAATGCAAATTTTAGTTTTTTTTTTTTTTATTTAAAAAAAAATTCTGAATTTTTTTTTGGCTCCTTAATTTTTATCTTATTAATTTGATTTAATTTCTGTAAATTTTTCTCCATTAAAAAAAATCAATAATAAATATAATGATTCTATGATGATTTTTTAGTTAAAAAAAAATTTACTGTTCATTTTTTTTTAATTTCATTAAATAACAACTAAAAAATTTTTCCGACTTTTTAAAAAACTAATTAAATGATATTAAATAGTATTTCTAATTAGAATTAGTCATAATTTCCATTTTTATAATATTTACAACTCAAAAATGTATAAAAATAATTTTCACTAGTTGAATTAGTTGATAGAATGAAAAAAGTGTAAAAGTGAAGCTTTAGACTAACTGGAACGTGCGCATGACCAATCGCGCAATTTTCCGGACATACGTTGGTCCATTCCGGTTAGCTCTCTCGCGCACGTCAGAGTTTTCAGTGACTGCAGCATATATATCGAAGGCGCGACAGGTTTCCACGCGCACGTGGCTCGCCGACCATCAGGAGAGCCGCGCATAACGTGTGCAACGACGACGTTGACTTAAAAACAATAGCCCGTGAAATTGACAAGACAGAAACACGTAACAGAAATAACCCTACAACCTGATAACACACGACACTTGTGCAATAATTTGACTATATATATATGAAAAGACTTTTTATGCTCGCACTTTGCAAATTCGCAGGTTTATAAATTTCAAATTCAATCGAGCGATCCTCAAACTTTTAACTGAATTAAATAAGCTAAAATACAATCAACAAGACAAGACATGAACAAATTTAACCCTAAAACCAATTTCCGCCCACAAACACACACCTCAAAAAATTCCCTTCAACAAGAAGAAAATTTTTTCCTCGAAAAAAAAAAATAGTTATGAGTCTTTTCGGCCATTTCGACATCCAAAGACTCAAACTTTATGTCTCTAGAGTCTTCGCTGTTCTGTCGTATCCTTTGTCTCGCATTCTCCCTTTCCCCAAGCACAGTTGCACGACTACCGTGCCGCTACCATTCGCGAGATGCATTCTTCGCCCTTCCGTGCGCGCGTGAGCACACACGTGTATATACACATCAAATATACATCCAACGCGTTTTATATTACCTTAAATAATATTCACCATGGCAAAAAAAATCGCAAGACTCAAAAGAAAAAAACGATTCACAAAAAAATCTACTCACAGAGATTCGTCGCTGCACTCGACCAATACGACCAATTGTTCAGTCAAGCTTCTCTCGAACATTCACGCAGAGAGTCGCGAGTTGTGGCCGCGCACTCAATCAGGTCATAAAAATAATCTTCCAGTATACACAGTTCAAAGCAACAAAAAAAAAAACCAACTCACAAAACAAATTTTTTTTCCCCGTCAAAAAAACATGTTAAACAAAAATCACATTTTTTTCTTATCAGTTGCGAAAATTCCGGGTAAAACGCCGAGATATGCGTCACACAGTGAGGAACCGGAACAAAACTTGTCCACAATGAGGAAAAAAAAATGCCAAAAAAGGGGGAAGAAATAAAAAGAGTGGAAAAAAAATGAAATCAATCAAATAAACTCCGAAATTTTCATTAAACTTGACTGTTTCTGATTGTCGTGACACTTGTCACACTGTTCGGGGACTGAAACGACATTGTCTGTTGTTCCTCTTTCTCTCTCTCTCTCTCTCTCTCTCTCTCTCTCTCTCCCTCCCTCTCGCCGTCGGGAGAGCAGGATTAATAAACAGCAAGCGCAGAATCGCACACGACGAAGGATACGTTTAGTCGTTTACGAGCATCACCTGGGCATCGTGTGTCAGCGATTAAAAAAAAATCGATGTGTTTTTTAGTATTATTGGTATATTTATAATTTTTTTTTGTATCACACACTCGTTTCACATTTCACCTTTTAGTCTCTTGCGTAAATTTATTAAACAAGCACACACTGGAATATTTATTACCGTCCCGGCGTGGTTGGGAACGCTGAACGCGCGCGGCCACGAAGAGAGAGAGAGAGCTTACCCAGGCTCTGCCGACTGTTCCGTCTGGATATGCGTTTAGGAGTTGCGTTGGGTCGCGCTGCGCTCCCGTAACTGCATCCGTGTCCGCTCGCGCGCTAGGAGCGCCGCCATCCGACCAACCCCCACCATTTCGGCCTCCTCGTGTGCCGCCGCCACCACCATTACACATCCACTACTACTACGACGTCGCGCTGCCCTGCGCCGCTGCATTTTCGTCCACATTTTGCACCTACACTCGCATCGCGTCAGCCAAGGCTGTAGTGGTAGACCCCAATCGCTAGGCGCAATTGTCGGCGCCACTTTCGGCGTAACGTTTGGATATATACATTTTTTTTTAATTATCGCGTAGGAATATATTCGTTTCAAGATTTTTTTCTTTTTCATTGACTTTATATCTATTTTTCGTGACTTTTCAGAAGTTGAATATTTTTATGAGACTATTATATTTTTAAATGGATATATGAATAGTTGAAAAAAAATTGTTTGCTTTGTTTCAAGGTTAAAAAAATGTTGTTTTATGCTGGCATAAATATTTTTGTCTCCAGTTTCGTGTGCACTCGTATTGAACTCTCAGTAGAACGTTAGGGTACTATATGTGACCATGACACTCTTAATAGAAGACAATTCGATGCGTTGCGTTGCACGATTTAAAATTTAAACGTTAGCGCATATACGTCCACGCATGTAATATAATTATTTTTGTCTGTCTAACACTTGAAAAAAATTTTTTTTCCTCTATAAAAATTTTTTTTAATTTATCTAAGTAAAAAAAATACGAGTGCTTTTATGATAATTTGTAAATTATAACTATTTTCATCGGTTCTAGACTTGAGAATAAAATTTTTTGGTTATAAATTTGTTTGAAATGATAAATATTTACGAATTGATAAATTTAATTGTTTTTGGTCCTTTTTTGAAAGCTCATTTTTCACTCAGAATAATTTTATAAGTTTTAAAAATTTATAATTTAACATTTTTATAAAATAATGATATAAAAAAAATGCTTTTTTACTCATTAGATGAGTTTTTTTTTTTAAGTATCATTTTTTTAATGAGAAAAAAATATTAATTTTTATATATAATAGATGAAAATGTTTAATATTTGACTATATAAATATTTTTAAAATTTTTCTCATAGATTAAGGAGTAATTATACGAAAAGAAAAAAAATGTACAAATCCGCAAGTAGTTAGTCACCGTCAAATAGCGATTGTTTTGCTGTGCGCGTCGCACACACGGCGTGTGGGAGAGGAATATATTCCGCCAGAGGAACCGCACACAATTAATCTCTAATTACTGCGCTCTTGCCTGCGCATATATGTAATAACAATAATTATAATTCGCTGAATGAATAAATAATTTGACAGAGAGTGCATGAACATACAACTATTAAAAGACAATGAAATGAAAAAAGTGAAGTTGGGTAATGGTCTCGGAGTTTCGGAGGCGGCCAATTGGACTTTCAAGATGGCAGTCGAAGAGAGAGAGAGAGAGATTAGATAGCACTCGGTGGAAGCGTCGCGAGAGAGGTACCGTCGCTGCACGTTTGCCGCTTAGAGTGTTGGTTGCGCAATCAGCCTCGTGAAATTAATGTCTTTTCCAGAAAACGGGACGTGGAGGAGTTTGCGCCATTGGCTCTCTCGCAAAACCAATTCCCTATACTTGACATTAAATTCTACACTGCGGCCTTCTAAACTCGCGGCGCGTTGCTTGCTCCTTACGTCCCCGCGGGTCGCGCCGGCAATCGCCCGTGTATAGTTTTGCCTTTCTCTTCTCCACGCCAGCACAACTAAGCCAGTGCGCCTAAGCCACGTCCCAAAAAATGTCCGCCTACGGGCATGGCCGATCCTCAATTTTTTACCACTACTTGCTTGTTAGAGAAATACTTTAAAAACCATTTTTTTTTTCATTTTTTTCAAAAATTAATATCGCTCATTTTGATTTAGAATTTAAAAATAAAAACTTAATTATTTTTTCAAGACGTTAAATGAATTAAATGTTTGTTCTTCAAGTTTTTTATCTAATTAATATTTTTAATTATTCATTAAAAAATTGTATTTTTCAAATTGCATTTTTTTCCAACTAAGAAAATATAAAAATATTTTTTCACAACCTATAATAATTATAAACAGAAAATCATAGAGCTTTTGAAAAAAACTCAAATTAACAACTGGAATTATTTTATAAAATGTTTTGAACTTTGTTTTTTTAAATAAAAAAATTTTTTACATTTCGGAAAAATTATTTAATCAACTAATTCACTTAAAATTCAATTAAACCAAGTGAATTACTATTTAAATTATGAAATTTTAAACTTTTTGATATTTTTAAAAGGCTTTAAAGCCCAAAAAAATTTTTTATAAATAAGTTTTTTAGAACAATTTAATTTTCTATCGATTTAAAAAATCTAAATTAATTTTTTTAACGCCCAAAATTAATTCCAAAAAATCAAAATACCCAAATAAATCATAAAAAAAGTTTTCAAAACATTTTCTGCTTATATTTTTACAACCTAATTTACCTAAAAAAAAAAAAAAAAAAAAACTCTCCGACAAATAATACACCAACTAAAGAATATATGAAAAAAAAAAGTTGTAATAACAAAAAAATTAACATACAGCAATATTTTACGCTACAAGATAAATAAATAAATAATTATATGTATATATCCATTTATTCTAAAGAATAAAAATTTCTCATTGATGCAAGTTATATGAATATTTCTATATAATACAGAATAAAATATAAAATAGAAAAAAAATGAATAATCGCGATAGGATCGAGTAATGATTGATAATTATTACAATGTGTAGATATATAATGCCGGTAGTTGGTGTACAGCAATGAATAAAAATTAATGGAAGGTTATTAAGTCACAACAAAAGAAGGAACAGTGTAAACGTGATCGGCTCTGTGGCCAAGCTAATGGCATCATGATATCTCGCTAGTGAGGCTCTAGCAACTGTACAACACAGTCTGGACAGAGAGAAACCAAGTTGAGTGTGTATAGAGTTGTGCGCGCGGGCATCAGGGGGGAGATGTACATGTATTTGAGGCTCGCGTGCACTCCAGTATATAGCACTGAGTGCGTGCGTCGATGCCACGTGACGTCTAAATTCAGTCGGCCATTTTGGAGCATGATTCATTTGTTTAGAATGGGTCGGATAGAGGAGAGTAGGAGGCGGAGCCTCACGAAATCTTGCCGGGTGTTAGATTCCACCGAAACGCGATACTCTGCCCCACTATCACACATTCATTATCACGTGTGCGACAAAGGCGCACATTGTATGAAATTTTTACGTCCAAAAAAAAAATCCATTAAAGAATTTATCTGCCATTCGGCCGCGGAATATTCATATTTTGTTGCATGTTTAAATTTCGGTAAAAAAAAATTTTTTCATCAGGCGAAATTCACTTTCGGACAAAGGAAGTCTCAAGGTCGTGGCCAGTGGGTCAGACTGCAACTACCGGTCCCAAAGTAAAAGTAAAAAAAAAAACGACCGAAAATTTCGCCCCCTTTTTGCAATGATGGCGATTCGGCGCGGCTGATGCAGTGTGTGCGGGTACCCGTGTCGGAAAGGGAACGGACGCCGGCTGCAACGACGAGGCCTTGACCGTATCTCCGCTTATCGCATCAGTCGCGGTTGCACTCGAACAGCGTCACTACGCGTCATACAATATAATCGCATACGACTCGGCGCGGATATAATTCACGTCTGCAGAGTCGACATTTTAATGAAAACTCTTAAGTTTGTCAAAAATAATATTAAATATTTCTTCAGGTTAAAAAAAAAGAATTCACAGTCATAATTATTTCAACTGTATTTTGACACAGAAAAAAAATTCATTCAACAAAAAAAAATCTTCAAAGGAAAATTTTTTTGTAGCAACAATTGTCAATGAATATATTGAAAAATAAAAACAAAAAAATTGTGAATAAAAATTTAAATTGAAAATATTTTTCTTGATAAAATTTTTTGTGATATTCATTTTTTCCTGTGTTTATCAACAATTCATTGAAATTATTTTATGTTTCTTTTTTTATTTGTTGTGTTTTATTTGTAGGGTGAAAAAAAAAAATTTATCGTGTGGAATATAAATATATACAGTGGTATATACCAATCGTGGCGGCGATCTGGCCAGACGCCATTCAAATTTATCCACTGCAATATTTTGAGGATATCCAACTTGTTGCACATATGGCCATATAATCCCAGCGTGGATAGTAAATGCAATGAATGCACAAGCACATATGGCGAGGTTGATGCAAAATAGAATTTTAAGGTAGAGCCCGACAATTGTCTGACCACATACAAAAAATATTGGCTGTTTCTACTGCCGATTCAACGCGCTATGCTGCAAGTTTCCAAAATATTTATTTAAAAAATATATATACGTCAAAATTTCTGCAAATATAAATCTAAAAAAATTTTAATTAACATTTCCCTTTAATTTAATAGCCGAAGAAATTTTTTTTTTTTATGTTTAAATTGTTTTTTCGGTTTTTACGATAGATTTTTGGTTTTATTTTCAAACAAGCTTGAATTAAAAAAAAATTTATCTCGTAATTTTTTCATTTATTCAGTTTTAAGTTTTTTTTTTTTAAGTTAAAATATTGTTTAAATTATTAAATGATTTATAACTATGTTTTAAGCATTTGAAAATTTTTTTCTTAAGGTTTTAATTTATAAAAATTTTACTGTGAAAATCGTAGACTTGTTGCATGAGAGATGTGATGGTATGAGCATTGAGTTTGTAGTTGTTCTAAGCTTATTTCGCTGGCAAGAGTGTCTATTGTGTTGAGACCAATGAGAATAACTGAAAACGAACCTCGATAGCACCGGAGCACGAGAGCATACACTCAACAACTACACGTAGAAACATTTTAGGACTTGAATATTATATACGTCATATGTATTTATACGAATAGTTGGGTATATATATAGAAGTGTGGAGCGCGGTTATTTTAGGTATAAAATATTTATTTTGGTGGAAAATCTACTTGTTGCATCTGAAGCTAAATATTCACATAGGTCCGGGATCGCGAATATATTTTATGTGATGAGGTATATTTTATTTATTCATCGTTTTGATGCTGAATAGCTCAACAATTTTTTGAGAGTGTCCTTCACTTCGCGTCGACGAGTGGCTCTCAGTTTTTTCTAACAAAATAATTTTTTAATTATTTTTTGAATTTACATGCGTACAAAATTTGAAATTTATTCAAAACAATCTCGCTTTGTTTCCCTTCCAAAAAAATATCATTTTTGAAAATTGAAAAATAAATTTTTTTATAATCTAAAATGGAATTTTATTTCATTCTAGATCCAAATTGTAAGGCTAAAAGTCCTTAAATTTTATCCAGAACTGGAAAACAAACACATTTTTTATTTTTACCAATATTTGTTTGATAAAATTTTTTTTCCAAGTTGAAATTTCTTATACTTAGGTATTTTGTGACCCGAAAATATCTCCTTCACCCTCTACACCCCTTTTTTCGTTGGCCAAAATAAATTTACTAATAAATGAAAGCAATTAATTTCAAAGATTTTGCGGTGAAAACATTTTTTTTTCCCAAAAGTTAATTTTCAAGATTTTGAAGAAAAAGAAATATTTTTCGTCTGCATATATGTACAGAGGATTATTTGTAGATATATACACGACAAATATCTACTCAGTGCATGGCTGATGCATGCGCAAATACACGAGCAAAAAGGATGGTCTATTGGAGTAAGCGAGTGTGTGCAATGGAGCCAGTAGTATAGTTGCAGCCAGCCACCGTGTGGCAGAGTATGAAAGCCGTTACTACTTGTTGCTCGCCAGTCCTAGAAGCGGCTCTTCTACTCTATCGGACTACGCGAGCCAAGTTGGCGGGGTTGATGGCAAGAGAGTGCGGCGCGCGGTGGTGCAGGAGCTCAAGTAAATACGCGCGCGTGTGAATTGAGGCGACTTGCCATCTATAAAAGAGAAATATATACGTCACAACTACACACAATTGTTCTTCAACATTTTCTATATTGCACCCAGCTCTTGGCCCGCTGCGATATCGTTCTAACCAAAGATTAAAGCAGTAAGCTTTTTCAAAGGCAAGCCCCTGCTTTCGATCAGTCCATTAGCAATTTTCCCATTGACGCGACAAATTGTTTTCGAGAGCGGAAAATATTCTGATGCCCACAAGCGTATGCACTAAAATCCCTGTCACAAACATTTTATACAGTCTATGTATCATTGATGTTAAAAATAAATCTAAAAATTTATTTTCAATAAAATTTACTTGCAATTCATTTCGTAAATTTCTTTTTTATTTGATGGTTTTTATTTTTTTTAGAAAAAGAAAATTTACCGAAAATTGTTTTTAAATCATTGTTATTCTATTGAATAATTTTTTTTAATGGATTTTATGTCATGAGAGGGTTATTTAGTTGAGATACAGCGGTATATCAATGCCGCTGCGCTCTCAATGGCTCGGCTTTCAGACTTGGCTGGTCTTTGGACGAGCGAGAAGGAAATTTGGCAGCTGTTTTAAGCTCGGTAAAATTACCCAAACCCCTTGCCCCACGGCCCCATGATCGCTCGCGCCCTTTGTGCCCCCCGCGCACACCTCGGTCACGCTTCTTCTCTTCTTCACTTTCACCCTACTTTGCCCCCATTTTCGCTTTCACGCCACAACCAAAAAATATCGCCAATGAACTGTATCTGCCAAACGACAAATACACATGAATCAATGTTTTTTATAAGAAAAAAAAAAGCAGATTAAATAAAAATTAAGAATTGAAAAAAATGACAACATTTTTACACTTTATAATTGTTTAAAAAAATTGAAAAATATTTTTTTTCGATTTTTTAAACAAGAAATTTTCACAAAAAAATATTGCAATTACGCATTAACGTCGTTTTAAACGAAAAATATATAAAATTTTCCATCAAAAGAAGGTAGATAAAGAATTCTGGTGTTTTAAATCGAAATATTTTCAAAACTATTGAAAATAGAATTTTTTCTCATCAGATCTTTTTTATAGAGAATTTTACTATCTACAAAAAAGGTTTTGAACTAAATATGCCTAACTCACATCCTTATATCCAGTATACAAGGAAAAGTTTAGAAGATTTCAACGATATAAACGAAAAAAAAGAATAAAAGTCAAAATTTTTCATTTTAAACGAAGATCAAACTGCAATTTATTAAAAGCTAAACCATAAAAACCTTTCCTGATTTGAAAAAAAAATTTTTAACTTGAACAAAACAGGCATATCAAATATATAAATTGAAAAGATGATTTTTAAGTTTAGAAATTTTGAAAAAAAAAATCTTATTTTTTTGAAAATTATTTGTTGAAAAAATTATTTGCGATAAAAATTTTGGATTAAAATAAAAGTTGACGTAATATTTGAAACAATGTGAACACGTGATGCATGATAATGCACGTGTGGGCTTTGCCATAGCTGATTTGGCAGCGGATGCAGCAACTACTTTATCATTCTGGGAATTAGGCTTGCATACAGGCGCAAGAGAGACACACACTTGTGTGTGCATTGACTGAGCTGGCGCGAAACCGGTCGTCGCTCTCCGTCGCGTTTTTTGTCCTACTCGTGTACACTGACCTGGGTTAACTCGGTGTGCAGTGCCGAATATAAAGCGGTTGGCTCCACTGACCCCCTCCCCAAACCCTCGATAAAACCCGCGTGGTATATATATACCCATGGTATATATAAACCACTCCCTCTCTCGCGGCGTCTGGCAGCCGGCTGTGTCCCAAACTGCCGGGTGCACATTCAGGCCGCGCACACTCTACCAACTCATACACACACGTTTTGCCGATGCAGAATGCAAGAGAATGGGTCGAGGGCAGGGCCACGGTCACCCGAAAACAACAGAGCTTTCTCATATTCTCTCTTCCTCACTTTCGTTCGTTTACACCGATTCAAAGCTTGCAAACTTCACGCGCAATTCAATCAAATTTATCAATCAATTTTTTTATTTTATTTTTAATTCGATTTTTTTTTAGAAAAAAAAATTTTTTTCTCCTTTATTTCAATTCATTATTTGATTTTTTGAGTGAATAAAAAAATTTTTTTTTTATTTCTAACCTCTCATAAATTTTTTAATCAAAAATTGAGACAAATTCTTTTTTTACTTTTATGTGAATAAAAATAAAATTTTAATTGGATTTTTATAAGATTTTTAATCCGTGTTTAAAGAGCTAGTTTTATGGAATTTACAAAATTTTTACATTTATTGTCATTTTTAGGAGAAATTTTATTTTTTTATTTGGATGTTTTGATAATAAAAAATGTTATTTTTGGAGAAAATGGAAAAATTTACAAAGGTTAGAAAAATATAAAATTTTGAAGTTTTATGATTTAAAATGTTGGAAGAAAATTTTTTTTTCTGCATTTTACATCCCTTAAAAATTCAAATTTAACTAAATCAACAAAACTTTTTGTATGAAATAATAAAAATTAATATTAATCATCAAAAATACCCAAAAATATTAACCTCAAATTTATGACAATATACGTACCAAGGGTGAATTTTCAGAACCATAAAAAATATATTTTTTCTACGAAAAAAATCATAAATAAAAAAAATAAGATTTATCGATTTTTTTAAAAAACAATTATTTTCAATGTTTTTTTTTTCACAATGAATTTTTCATCCCCCCTCCCCTTTTTTTAAAAAGTAAAAGAGAATATACCTAGTGTCGAATATCATGAAAAAAAAAAATTATGTCACCATTATGTGGCTTAAAATTTGTCGAAAACCCAGCCTTCAAAAAATAGAGATAAAAATGAACAAAGATCGATTTTCATCGAAGAATTATCGAGATGCTTGCGCGCAAGTTTACATACACACACGTACACACAACTCTCGGCCATGATTACGTGCTCGAAGCACTCGTAAAACAAAGCGGCCTGTGTGTCCTCTGAGCACGTATATCCACCACAACCTATCGCAGCACGCATTGCACCCGCTTTTCCCGCTATACTTACATGCCTTACACACACACACATACACACACACAGTCAAACATTTTATAAACGAAGCAACCCTCTCCGTATTTGCGCCCCAGCGAATCGGACCACGCGAGCGCATGAAAACGACGAGCGAGCAAACATCGAAAAAAACGAAAGAAAAAAAAATCGAGTGTACAGTTGCATTCAAACTGATCCCTCGAACTCCCTTTTTTTATCTCTCGATTTTCTATTCGTTCCCCTCTCTCATCGACGAATATTCATTACGCGCACACTTCAGTAAAAGTTTTTTTTTCCGAATCAATAGCCACCTCTTTGCCTAATGACTAATGAGGGGAGCGCGACATATCAACGTATACATATAAAAAAAAATTTTTCCTACCATAAAAATACTGTTCTACATATATGTATATAAAGTAAAAAAAAAATATGTCACTCACCAAACAGATGGGGAAAATATTTTTTCCTGCCGCTTTTTTGTATCCTCAAATTATTGCTGCGCGCGTACACTCGTGTTGCACTCGACACTGCACTTGCACTTGTATCACATGGAAAATATCGTCTCCTATATCACTCAACACTTCCCCCTTTCTTGCAAACACAAACTCCCCGCTCTACTTGCGCCGAAATTCGTCGGAGCGCCGCAACGAGTTGAGCCACGTCAAATGTTTTTCTCCATGCCAGCGAATATCGACCTTTTCCACGACTGTTTCAACGGATAAACTGCGTTGCACTATGTCTGGTATACACTTATCATCCAAATGATTTACTAACCTACCTCACATCACATAATCACTCGCGTGTATAGAAAACCGATGAGCTATAATCCAATTTCCAAGTTCATCATGCAGCTCTGACCCTTCGCCACACTGTTGGTAATTGAAAAGAAAACATATTTATAAATATTTGTCAAAATTTATTAATTGCAAAACAGATAAACATTCAATTCCGCAAGTGTAATTATTAAAAAAAAAAAACAACTTTATCACGTTATATCTCCTAAACCAAACATGTTACGTAAAAAATGTTTATAACCTTTTTAATAGTTTATTCAATTGTCTACTTTTTCTGTTAATACTTTTTTATCGTACAACTGATATTTCATGAAATACGTTAATTTTTAGCTGTGAAATTGTTAAAAAAATCGATTAAATGTGTTTTAAATACTGAACGGTTAATATCAGAAAAAATTGTTATTAACAAAAAAGATAGTAAATTTAATAATCTATCGAAAAGGTTATCACGATTTTTATGTAAGATTAACGGTTTGCGTGATATTACGGAATAAAAATTTTTTTTCACGTTATGAAGACACTTCCGCTGATGGAAATTTGAAAAATTTGAGTATAAATTTGTCTGTTGTAATTTACGAAAGTAATATTGAGTGTAATGTTTTACTGGCAAGCAAAGTGCATGCTAACCTACCTCGTGATATGCGTTCTCTCTTTCTCTCCCCACTACTCGCTCTACATGTTTCCTTGTGCCGTCGCTGTGGGTCTTGAGAGGTGCGTGAGAACTGTGTGACTCGTTGCCACCACCCAGAAATGCCTGTCAACAAGTAAAATGAAAAAAAAAAAATTATTTTATTTATCTATAAAAATAATTTTCAGGTACGTTTTTAATGATGAATACATATGTGTGGTTGGGATTAAAGTTTGAGCTGATAAGCTGCAATGACTCGACGTGTGATATTTTTTTTCGCGGTGCATCGTCCACAAAATGCGCTACACAGCTGTCTCGCACATCGCTGAATATTTCAGTGTGCATGTATTTTTCGTGCACAAAAATAACGAGCTGTATGTGTGACCACATGTTATGGCTGGCACTAGGCTGATTAATTGAATTCCAAAAGTGATTTGTGTAAGATATATAATAATATTTTAGTGTCGTATAAAAATAATTTGAAATTAATTGCCTTAATGTATAGATTTCAATGTTGAAATCGAATATAAATATATATATATTTTAAGTGGATATTGTGTATGTTATATCGCTATTTGCGTTAACACTTATTCGATTTTACCATCATCCCACGCACATACTCTCAACGTACCGCCATTTACCTGATGGATATAAATTAGTGTTATATGCCCGATGAATAGTTCAGTGAAAGTAGGAAAAGTTGGAAATATTTTGTTGTAAAAAAAAATAAATACTTTGGATGAAAAAAAAAGTTAAAAAAATTTTTAATTCGTAATTTAGACGGTGATAAAAAATTTCTAATCAACATTCTACGATGCAAAATATATTAAATTACGAATTATTGAATATATATTGATTATATATATGTTTAAAACACTTTATATAAGATAGAAAAAATTTAAAATAAATTTCTCATTCAAACGGCAAAATTCCTTTAAATAAATACCAAAAAATATATATATATATTCATCACAAAAAGTACTTTAACAACGTAAAAAAAAAAATAGAAATACGCACAATGTATATTTTTTCAAGTAATTTCACTACTATGACAGAGGTAACTTTCGTCATGCACTGCAAATGGAACCATAAAGTCACTTGGCCTTCTTTTATTTTTCATTTCCTTTTTATCTCGTAGGCGATTAGGCCGTGACAGCGAAATCGACCGATAGCGAGTGTAGAGGTAAATGGCCTGATTCCCCCTCTTACCGCAGCCGAATTGCAGTGGCATAAAAATGCAACTGTGTGCATAGATGTGCGCGCGGAAAGACGAGACGACGAGAGAGAGAGCGTTGAAATCACGAGCAAAGTGCAGTTTGTGATAAGCTCTCTTGCCGGGGCAAACACGACTTTGGCTACCAGGCCAAATAGTAGACGCAAAATAACACAAAAAAATAATAATACAACGATAAGAAGAAAACAAGACTCTCTAGAAGAAAATACATACATGTAGAAAATGTCATTTCGGCTAACCGCACAATCGCAATGCCCCTGTATTTAAATTTATCGATTGATTTTACTCTGGACATGCACTTTGCGTCACCACAAGTGCAGCACGATGGATTTTATACTTATTGTTAGTTCCCGTTCGTGGCTGCAATATCCTCTCATTTTTTTTTTTAGCCGACGACGCACAATCAGGCAGGTGGTACGTAATGTCCATAATTGCGTACCGAGCAGCGCCGTCGGCCATATCGAACCGGCCGATCGCAGACACCCAGTGATGACTTGGACGGCCATGCGAATTGCCATTCGATGTCCAACGCAAATTTACCACTTTTATCCAATGTGTTTTTTTTTTCTTTATTTATTCGATTTTTTTAAATAAAGTTCGCTCATTCATGATAATTCTGTCGTTCTATATGGTATTGGAAAAGTTTTTTTTTTTCTTTTTGTTAAATTGCTTTTGATTGCTTTGAGGGAAATTCGGTTGAAATAGTTTTTTGTTAGACGTTAAAGAAATTTTGTTTTTTTTTTTTGGTTTTTTTTTGTATAAAGTGTGTATTTTGAATAATTGGAAAAACATGAATAAAAATCGGTGATTTTTTTATGTAAAATGATTTTTCAAACGTTTAGTTTTAAGGAAAAAAAATTTTTTCGAAAATTTTTCGAAATGGTTATAATAGCCTTGGAAATATGGCATTTTAAATGATTTTTTTTTGGTTTTTTGACGATAACTCGATAAATAAACGAGATAATGAAAAATGTTATTCTAGTTAAATTATTGGGAATTCAATTTCCTACAAAAAGTGTTGATAAAATTTTTTTTTATCTCCCCTAGTTTTTGAGATATTACTGTATTTTTGAAATTTTGATTTCTCAAAATATCTCAAAAATGAATCAAAATATTGAAAAAGTGTATTGAACGTTTTTTGTAGGAAATTTAATTTATAATCATTTAGGTTCAATAACATTTTCTTTTATCAGGCTTAGTTAACGAGTTATCGTTGAAAAACTGATAAAATCACGAAATCTGCCCGAATTCCAAGGAATTATAACCTTTCGAAAATGTGGGAAAAAAAATTTTTTTTTTCTCTTCGACTTTTTGGGTGTATGATGTAATGTAAAGTGTTTTTGTGTAGTTTCTTTGAATATACTATATATATTATTCAAAATATCTTTTATTAAATAATTATTATTCTGACGTGATGTAGATAAATGACTGAGATTGATGTTTATGAAACTTGTTCGCAGATTATATACATGTTTTTACCTTTAAAAACATGTTTTTCAGAGTAGTCTGCACTTACATATATTTATGGATTTATTTTTAAATCCTTAAAAAATAATATTACGAATCTATCAACAATTTAACCTCCATATTATTATTTTACCCAGTTTAAGTAAAGGTTTATCCAAGTTTTGCTTCGAAGTAAAAATTTTTACCCCAACACAAAAGGAATTTAAAATATTGTATGAATTCTATTTTCGCCTTAATCAATGTTCACGAATCAAAAATTGAAAAAAAAAAAAATAATTTTTTCACAATCCAACAGTAAAAAATAAAAATCCATAAATAAAAAAAAAAATATATTTCAAAACAAAAAAATCATGAACCTTCAATAAATCAAAGAAAAAAATTTTCTGAGGAAAAAAACCTTTTTATCCTTTTAAAATACTTAAATAAGAAAAAACCGATAAAAATCCTTGTATTATTTAAAGTAAAAAAATCATTCGTTGATAAAATAAAAAAAAAATTCAGAAAAAAAAAATCATAAACCTTCAATAAATCACAGAAAAATTTTCCACCTAACAAAACAATTTTTAATCCTCTTAAAAAGGCCTATAAAAAATTTATCCCCGAAAAAATTGATCGACAAGGTATCATCGGATAGAGAATATAATTTTCAAATTTCCGTTATAAAATCAATATACGGATCACTGATTGAGCGAATGATGAAAAAAAAGAAAGAAAAATTTCTGAAATTGATCACAGCGCCATATATATATTCAAGGGTGAAACTTGTGCTAGAATCCTATCAATTCAAACGTCCATCGAGCGTTGCAATGCGCATCCGTTGAAGTATAGTTGAAGAGGTATATAATGACATCCACTATCCAGCAACAAGAGATATACACAAGAGTCGGTCATTCAGGTTAACGTGTCACGAAGATATTTCGCATTGGTCATGACTCGTTCAAAACTCTCGAATAAAATACAAAACGCGATACTACTTGCATCCATAAAAATAATCAACATAAAAAAAACCCCACAATATCCATTTGAAACAACAATAAAATAAAAGCGCACCAAGATTCATCTGTTCAATTTCACGACGTGTTATCTCTCGTCGTGGATTTTCTCCTTGGCTTGCGCGTTTTACGGGCCGTCAGACGCCCGAATGATTGTCTTTGGTATATCTGGACAGAAAAATATATCTCGCGCAGGGACAAAGGCTTTTCCCAAAACGATTTTTTTAAGCAGAGAAAAAAAATGAGAGGTCTGTGCCTCTCAACGCGGTGCAGTCCGCGAGATAACCGGAATACAGGTTTCCGCGGATAGAGTTGTGCCGTGACGGCGGTAGGGGGTATACCGGTAGAGATGCTAATGCCGGCCTTGTGCCACATACTCATGCTCCTGGTGCAATGTGCATATGTATGCGCTACGCGAGTAATACTCGGCACAGTTTGGGAAAGTGTGAATTATAAAAAATAAATAAATCAGTGACGAAAAAATGTATAAAAAATTTTTTTTTCCAGTATTTAGGGTATAATAAGGTCGTGAATTATATACGAATTGATAGTCTCTGCGTGGCATCGAGAAAAGAAGGCTATAGACGTTGATGCCAGCGGGTATCGCGAAAATGCGTGAAAAACTCGCCGTCCTAGAAAACTTAATGGCGATCGCGTCAGTGGCACAAACTGCCGGACGCGTGTGTACCTATAACGACGAGATTGAGAAAATATTATGTTTATCTCTTGCTGTTTTTTGTTTTTTTGCTCTTTTAAACTCAACTCCCGTCCATTAATAATTTCCTCTTACTGCAAGTATTAGCGTGACATTATAAATGCACACTTCAGTTCGATTTTTATGCAAAATTTATTGAGAATTCCGAAGGGAAATTCGATAAAATTTCGTATATATCAATTGAGAGAAAATTTTCTGAAATATATAAATAACTTTACCTACTAAACAGAATTTTTTAAAAATTGTGTACTTCAAATAAAATAAAACAAATCTATAACATTTTTTCTCCTTCAAAAAAAATCATTAATAATTTGTAATATTCCAAAATACAGAGATAATTTCGTAAAATGAATAAATAATATAAGCAATATCGTGGGAAGAGGATTTTTCCAGATTGGAAAAGCAAATGGGGGAAAAGGTAAACACAGAGCGTTCTACTCGGCATTCGCCTGTCCAGGGGCACTTTGGTGTTTCGCACGGTGATCATTCTCATCGTTGCATCGACGCCCGGTCAGATGTAAACGCTGTGTGTATACGCGCGCCATGTAAAAAGTCTATAGGTATATACGCGATTATTATGGATGCCTGAAGATCACGAGGCTGCGCTAAGTAATAATCTTTGAGCGTTCTAATGCGACTTGGAACTGGGCGGCCTCCAAGTTGAAATAACTCGACGCTGTATCTACTCGTCCCCCTGTCTCTTTTATTGCCACTCGATCCCCGCGCCAGTGTGCGCGGGGGGGCGACCAGTAACCGCCAACGAACCTCAGGCCCAACTGAGCCACGACAAAGACGTTGGCGAAACCATCGACGTTCTCCTCTAACTCGCTATGCACATGCAAAACCCCAAGGACAATACAATGATATTTTAGGCGTCAAATGGAGCCTTTGCTTATCATCACGTAATTCTACTCTGAAACACGAGGAACCATCAGTGCTCACGCTTATTTCGTTTAATCGGTTATTCCAGAAGTGAAATGAGAAACGCGTCGCGTTGGTTCGCACGCGCTCGATCGATTATTTGTAAAAGAAATGTTTGACTTCTTTACTGACTCAAGTCGCGGGCACTCCTTCATTCTTCCTTTATTATTATATCGCGTTGTTGCAACCAGACGAACGACAATGACCCAGGTATGTTGGCGCGAGAATTGACCGACGCGCGTGTGTGTTATACATTTTATTTTTTAATCTGCACTTCCAATCGCGGACACAAGACGGATATATATTTGCAAATATTCACTCTGAATAGCCTCAGGACAATAGACGCTTATATTTTTTCTTTTTTTTTCATCAGTCAGTCGCTATTGTCAGTTGTAAGACGTGCACATGCTCATGCCGGGTCGCAGGCACAATCGAAGGACAATAACATTCAACGGAAAATCGACCTTCAAATATATGGGTTTTGGACATGGATAAACATATATATCACGTGTCAAAAAACAAAAGGGAAATATATGACGAAAATTTGAATATTTTATTTTTTCCTATTATTTAGGATAAAAAGGGGAGATAGACATTTTTTATTAGAGACCTTTTTTGTAATAAATAAAATTCACTACAAAAAAAGTTGTCTAATAAAAATTGATATTTTCAATAGTTTGAAAGATATTTCGATGTAAAATCATAAATTTTAGAGTATAAGAATGAAAAAAAGAGATTTTTAAAAATGAAAAAATTATTTAATCGTCAGAAAAAAATTTTTCTCGAAAAAAATCGGTAAAAATGTTGTATACCGATTAAAAAAGAATTTTTTTCAATTGAAAAAAATATTCAATTTCTCACAGAGCAATTTTCCACGAAAAAATGGGTAAAAATATCGCATGTTCCAATAGTGAATTTTCGGTAAAACTTATTAATAATTGTCCTAAACAAAAAAATACCCAAATACCTATAAAGAGTAATTTTTTCCTCCCAAAAAAATAGTTTTTTTTTCCCATAATGTAAAATACAATTTTTGGCAGTTAATTCCCAAATTTATATAATTTGTATTTTTTATTACAGCAAACAAAGACGAGACTATAAAATGCATATATACGCTCGTAAACGCATAAGCGAAGCGAAGTGAAAGTGCAGTTTTGCACGAGGCATATATACAAGAAGGGGGGGACCGATGCAGAACGACAGAGTGTGCCCCGTTGCAGACTCTTGACTCAGAGGCCTCTGACCTTGTCCCAAATACTCACTGTGGCTCTCAGTGGTTCTTTAGCGTGCCCAAATGTCCGTGTTCGTGCTTAAGGCCCTGTGGGAAGCAAAAACGCGTCGTAATACCATCGCCCAATTGTACGTATATATAAGAACAAGAAAAAAGCATCAATTTGCTTCTTCCCGACAGACTTGTTTCTTTTTCGCTGGAATATATACTTAAATTGAGAGCGGGACAAGTACAAAGGCAGGCGCGACCGGCGCGCTGCACCAGGCAATTAAGAAACCGGTGCATTGGGATCGATCTTTGTCTCCTAGAATCGATATAATTAAATCAGATATTTCAAGCAAAGCGCTGTGTGTTTCCATTCAGCGTACGCCGTGAAGGTTGGATTCCGGGAAACAAACGACCGGTCGCGTCTAGCAGAAGAACTGGGCTTTTGCCTCCCATCCGCGACTTTTCTCTCCCTCTCTTTTACCATCTGTCGATCGCGGCACAGAGGTAGCGCAACTTCAGACCCTCTGATCATCCTCTCTACCAATAACTCACGGCGTTCATTGCTTCCTTATTTCCCATGTGGACTTTGTTAAAAATTCCAATGCCAGTGGCGAGCTTCAGCAGCAGCAGCAGCAGCAGTGGATTTAGAGGGTTATCGTGGGTCGTCGACTTTTCATCGTCATTTTATATATGTATGTACCTCGTGTGTGGGTGCGGGGACCATTCCTCGACGTCATTAGGGATGTAAGTAACGACCTGAATACCGGTCTTTGACACCCGTCTCGTGGCGAAAGGGCACGAGTTATCGCAAGCACCGACTTAATTATTTTCTAATTCCCATTAGGATTCGCCAGTTTTTTAATATCAATTATTTATACCAGATATTGAATAATGTAGCAGTGGTAATTGATGACTTATTTTGTGTGAGGATTACTTTTATAGTAAAAAATTTTTTTTCAGCTAAATATTGCAATTTTCTCATTTTACATTTTTTAAAGAAAGTAAAAAAAAAATTTCAATCAAACAAATTGAAGCAATCAACAATAAACGTAGAAATATCTCGATGATGAGGATGGTTAGGGAGGTTTAATCGAATATAATCGAGTGGCCGAACTATAGTACACGTTGAATCTGAGCGAGAATGTGGCAGGCAGGATCGAGGACGGTAAAGCGCGTGGCAGTGGAGTATATAGTAGGCTGAGAACGGGAGAGCAAATGAGCCGGCAAAGGAGAGACAGACAGATAGTGAACTACTAGAAGTGAAACAGAGGAAGCTGCATTTGCATGGCCTACTGTAATGAATAATAGATTAACGGTGGCTTATTAGGCGGTCCGTCGAGGCCACACGACCGTCAAACGTTATAGAGAACATTCTAAAATGGCTGACCATCGAAGGCAAGTCATCGATCTTTTTCTGCATTTTTTGCTTCATGTCCGCGGTCGGACCGGTTTAGACGAGTACCTCGGCGTGCCTGTAGCGATTCGAGGGCCGCTCGATCTTGAACGATCCGGGCCCAATCGCGATAACCTGAGGAAGGAACCGGTCTGTCCAATCCGCACGCGTACATGTCCTTAGTCTACGTATATATAAAATTATACAATACACTTGTAGCTCAACGCCTGAAATATATTTTATTTTAGTTGAATTTTTCCAACTAATCCAACTAATTCAAGCTAAAAAATTGTTTAAAATTCAGAAAAAAAATCTTCAAGTCGAGAAAAAATTTTTTTTTTAAATATCCACCCCTTATTCCCAATAAATTTAATATTTACCTAAATTCCATGAGTATACGCATATAATTGTCGATCAATTATCGCGGTAATTTTCATTGGTTAATTTAAATTAATTGTATTAAAAAGTAAACCTCCCCTGAAACGAGTTTGAATACGCGAGCGAAATATAGCGACCATGATCTTGCACAAGAGATAAATGGTCAAAATCCGTTACGGGTGTGCTTTATTGCGTTCCAACGGATTCGCGCGCATCATCTCGCGGTTCATTGCGGGATACATACTTGTTGTATGATTAGGCCAGCGTGATTAGTGCCGACGGCAGTGAGTGCAGCAAGCGTCAGGTGCAAAGTCGATTGGATTGTGTACACAATCATAACTGTGGCCAGATATATATATATTCAAGAGTATTGCAACAGAGTAACGAAAAAACGAGGCGCAGAAAATCATCGCGCACACCTGGATGCCAAGAGAGAGCCCGTCCTATTTATTATCTTCATAGATATATATTGCATATGTCCAACATCAAGTGCCACCACCTGATGCCCATCATGATATTTTCACTTAATCAAACGTCCAAAAAATCTCAACAAATATTTCACAATTTCTCATGTTGCCTAGCTATCATACACTTTGACAAAATAAAAATCGACAGACTTGTAATTTTTTTCCACAAGTAAATCAATTTTTTTACTCAATATTTTGCATGAATTTTTTAAATACTATCCACTATTTACCACAAAAATAAAACTATTGTTGATATACTGTTACGTTCAAATACTGAAAAATACTGGTATAGTAGATACTATATGTCTATATATGTTACATATAAAATAGTACCATATGGAAATAGTATCTACGATGAAATAGTGAAATAGTGACATGGAATCTATTATACAAAATTTTCGCGATATTATATTGTTACAAGTGAAAATAGTGAAAAATAAAAAAAATAGTATCTACTATGTAGAATAGTAGAAACTATGAAAAATAGTGTAGACACTATTTTTTCTAAAAATTACAAACAATTGACGTAATAAAGTTTTTTAAACTCATTACGTGGCTCCGAATTGATGAAATATTTGTTATTTTCATTCTGTCGATTTTTTTTTTATTTCGAGAATATAAAAACACGAAAGATAAATCAACAGAATATTATTGGAACTGAGAGCACGATGACAAATAAAAGATGAGAATACAGATAGTGAGTATAGACGGGGTTTGGGGGTGGATAGGAAAATAAATGTCAATAATCCAGGAATGACCATGTCCTCTTCGTCATGGGAAGCGACGTGTAGCGCGCGTGATGCTGATTCTCTCGCGTATAGTCTATATAGTCTCTATATATCCCTCTCTTCCTTTCTCGCGTTTTTCCTTTCTCCTATCCATTTGGTTGCGGGGCTCGCGGTGGCCTCGGCTTCCGTGCCGGCGGGTCCGTGACGTCACGCCCTTCTAAACAGGAGGGGCCCCGCGGACTAAACATGGCCGTGGATTTAGGCGGCCAATAGAATTGCATCGCGCTCCCCCTAGCCTCACTAACTTCCTTGCAAGTAAGAAAAAAAAAGCAATGATAAAGAAAAAAAAATAGTTGAGGCGGACCTGGGGGGGCATGTTTTTGTCGATTGGAATAAATTTGGCTGTATATATGATGGAGGCATGAAGAAATAGAAAATGGCAGTTTTTGGGGATAAAAATGGCGCCGACTAAATTGACTATTTTTAAAATAAATATAAATGCCGGTAAATGCGCATGCAATGTGCAAATATGTGCAGAAGCTTCCTTCGATTCTTTTTTTCTCCCTCGAGCGCGCGCGATGAGAGTCGTCGTCGTTTCCACCCGCTTCCCCTCGTTTTCATTCTTCTCGCGATTGTGCTCGTCGAAAGGAAATCTGCCGGGCACAACCGCCGCGTTCAACTCATGCATCGCAACACGCGTGCATTGTCGACTATGTGTATATACGCGCTTGGTGCGCGCGATCAGAGAGGCCGAGAGAGGGCAGATATACTCTTG
This sequence comes from Macrocentrus cingulum, assembly GCA_002156465.1. Taxonomy (NCBI): domain Eukaryota; kingdom Metazoa; phylum Arthropoda; class Insecta; order Hymenoptera; family Braconidae; genus Macrocentrus; species Macrocentrus cingulum. The sequence goes on along the minus strand of MVJL01000034.1, from coordinate 88,213 downwards.
GTGAGCATATATGCACGTATGTATAAGCGCGCTTTCAGAAGGCCTATAGGAGAGGAATAAAAGGTGAATGCAGGACTCCTGCGTCGTGTGGTAATCGACATTGCGATAGGATTACGTAATTTACGCTATTTTTTTAACCGTTCATCTCCGAGTCCTGACATCAACACAGGCTCTCGTGCAATTCTTCGCCGTCTTGGCTTCCAATTTTTTTTTTCTAAATCAATATAAGAAATCAATGTACCGTACAATCTTGATGGAATACAACATATAGCCTGATCAAAATGCGCACAAAAAACGACGATTTTATATTGCAACTATATAACCTTAAACCACATAAAAAAATTAATCACCTCTGTGCGCCTCTTACATTTTATATGCGTTATAATAATATCCGACTACTATGTACACGTCAAAATATGTGTAATCAAAAAATTTTAATAGTGACTATTATGCGTATATTATAGTAGTGATATTCCATAGTAAAAACTATGTTGTAGCGAAAAAAACTCAAAAATTTTCATAGTAGAAATTTACTATGACAATACTAGTAGACACTACTATCATATGTCTATGAATGATAATTTTTTTTTAATTTTCTTGCAAAATACTATTAATATAAGTTGTAATAAATGAGTTTATAGTGAAAAACTATTATATCCATAGTGGGCACTGACTATGTGAATAGTAAAAACTACTATTTTTTATTAAAAAAAATTTTTAAAACTAAAAAATCACGATTACAGTACAAATTATTTTCAAGTAGTAAAAATTTACTATGCGAATAGTAAAAACTACTATGAAAAGTCATAAAAATAGTCATTTAAAAATTTGTAATAAATTATTCCTGTGCATACATAGTAATGATTTTTTTCTAGTAAGGACACTATTTTCATAGTATTCTACTATGTTCATAGTGATAAATAAAACTGTTTTAAATTTTTTACTGGTAATTTATGTAGCAAAAAAGTATACATATGATATATGTATAATTTTTTATTTACAGTAAATTAACTGCAAAAAATCTTTTACCTAAAAATCACGACAAAAAGACACTGTCGATTGCACATGTTGAGTGGCCACCAGAGTTATCCTATATTATTATTTACGAGGATCTAATTTTTCTGTCTTTTCTCCTGCGTGTGGAGACGCTCTAGGGTTTTTGCCACGCTAACCGGGACCAGTTGGCAAGCACGCGGACCGTTCAAGCGTGCAGGATCCCTGGCGCCAGCAACTTGATTGTCCTAAATATCGTGTTGCAGGCGAAAACACTCTCGTGAGCAAAGAAAACAAATCTTTTTCAACATATAACTCATCACAAGAGTGAAAACACAAATTCAACTTATGCTAATATCTAATAAAAAAATATATAAATTGATTTTTATGTCAATGTATATAGTAAACTACTGTCGACTCGACTTTTCGCGGTGATGCCAAGGTGGTCGCACACGTTTTCTCCCTCTTTCTCGGCCGCATCATCGCGGCCACTCTGTGGTAGATCGTTGGATCGATCATTTCTACCGGCTAAACTGGTTTTCACGTTTATTTCTGATGGCACATCAGAATTTGATAGATTTCCACCTTTTTTATTGAAAATTTTCAAAAATTATTATTAAAATGTATCTATATTTGTAATTTCTATGTCTGAAAACTAAGTTAAACAAATTTTGCTAAGGACCTTTTTTGTAGCTAATCAAATTCTCTAGAAAAAAGCTGTCTTGAGAAATACTCATAACTTTAGTAATTTTCAAGTTTTTATGACTTCAAACCGCACAAGAATTTGAGATAAATTATTCTACACCCTAAAACATAAAATCAAACAACTATATACACTTTTAAATTCATTTTTAATGTTTTACCACTAAAAATTGCTTTTTTCAAAGTCATTGAAGACTTTGGTAAGAAAAAAAAAATAGTAAATTTCTTTGAAATTTTTATCGAGTCGAATTTTTCGCGTTGATTTTAGTTATATATCGCAGAATAGAGGCACAAACGTGCGCGCAACACTCGAGTTCCACAGGTGGAAGTGACTGCGGGACAGACATACATATATACATCAACTTGCGAAGAAGAAACTTGGGCGCATAGTTGCGCGGACCAGTGGTTCACAACTTGATGCGGACAATAGAGAGATGAAGCTGGAGGGTAGTGTGTGCACCGAGGGGAAAATCATCATTGTGTTTTTAGACGAAACGAAAAAAAAGGAAAAAAGAAATGTGTACAATTCAAAAAATGATTCCACGCGTGTCTCGCGGAGATTGATGAGACACGAAAAAAAGGTATACCTCGCGGAGAGGAAAAAAAATATATAATACATGCATCTTCGGGCAGGTTTTTTGATTGAAACGTCCTGCAACCTATCAGGCACAAGGAAGACCGGCGTTGAAGTTCATCAGTCATTCGGTGGATGTGTGCAGCAGCAGCAGTCATCGCGCGCGATGCATTTGCAACCCCACGAAGCGCGAAATGACGTCCGTCGTATCCACGGGGGGTGTAAGGCAAGCCAACCAAGAGAAAGAATGTATTTTGCCGTGTGCATATAACTCTAGCGTTCACGTGGGGTAGGTCGTGATTGTTCAGCGATACAAAGGGTGGACATGCAACCCCCTTGGGCACCCTTCTCCATTATATCCGCGTCTCCTCCGGCTTTCGAGGAATACGGAAATACCGCGCGCTGTATCATCATGTGTGCCACGTCCCTTCGCTTCTTTTTCCTATGCATGCATAAATGTATGTGATGGCCCCACAGCCTTATTCTTAACTTATCCACGAAATTGTCTACAAAAATCGCCTCCGGTTGTCGCCAAACATATTATTATTATTTCGATATATTCAACCATTTTTTCGTGATATTGCGTCATATCAAAAGACAAAAGAGCGAATATACAAAATTATGTTGCTTTTTTAAATCAAAATATCTTCGAAACTACAGAATATAGAGATTTTTCTCAAAAGACCTTTTTTGTAGAAAATTTTATAAGCTACAAAAAAGATTTTCAACAAAATTTGTTTATCTCGCATCCTTATCCAGATATTAATAAAATAAAATGTTGAATATTGGAATTCAAAGAGAGTGAATGTACAAACAACAATATATTTAATAAAAAACTTTGAATTATGTGAAAAATTGGTTTTTGTTGAATAAAAATATTTAGAATTTTAATTATTAACTGAAAAAATTTACTGTTAAATAGAAAAAAAAAATTTTTTTTTTAAATCATAAATAGAATTTCTTGTAGACAATTTTAGGATTATTAATTATAATACTGTGGATAAGACCTCTAATCAATGGATCGCATATTCTCATCAACTCGTGAATAGAAATGTGTCTGACCACACAAGGCAATTTTTAGCTTTATCTACTTACGACACTTTCATTATATGCATCGCATTCTGTATAAGAGAGTCTTATCAACCAGTATATAATACTGATAATTTTTCGAGGGTCACATGCCAAAGTGATATCATCCTGACATTATTTATCAAACTCTCGCGCCAAAAAGTATTTATTAATAACCATGAAATATGGTCAGTTGTGCAGTGAAGCCTCTCACGAGCAGTTTCAGGAGTTTTTTCAAACGTACTTTACAATTATACCAAAAAAATTTATAAAAGTAAAAAAAACCATCAACATTTTTTTAATCCCTTAAATCCGCATTATTTTATCAACTATAATCTAATGCAAAGAATTTTCCAAAACTAAATCCAAAATTTTCATTGAAATTAAAAACAACACAAATTTTAAAATAAAATTTTATAAAACATCAGAATAAATAGTTAAAAAAAATTATTTAATATTTTTATAAATAAAAAAAAAAAATTTTTAGTTAATATTAAAAAAAATATCTGAATTTTTTTAATTAATTAATTTTTGTGATTAAAAATTTTAGTGAAAAATAGAAAGACAAAAAAAAAGTTAAGAAGCATGACGTTCTAACGTGATAAGAAATTTTTTTTAGTCTGCATCAGAAAAAAGCATGAAAAAAAAAAAGATTAAATTGTTGAAAACAAGTGTCGTTATCTTAATAAAAGAGGGCCTCGAATGAAGTATATATATCCCCTCCGCTCTTCATTCACCATCGCAACAGTGTGATAATTTCTTATCAAAATAATTGCACTATCTTTTAGAAATGCAACAAAAACGTCGAAAATTCAAGTTTTTTCATCATATATTCCAAAGAATTTTTCTGTACATTTTCATCGCACGTCAATATATACTCATATTAAAAAAACTAATAAATAATAATCACTGAAGAATTCATTAAACTTCCTTTACAGACCATTCAACCATGAAAAAATAATAATAATAATAATACGAGAACGACTTTGAAACCTTGAACATTAATATATCAATGGTTTGGACTTTTGTTGACATTTTTGCGCACAAAACTCGTTTTATTACAGTTTTATAATTCGAATTTAATCAATACACTATTCTAATTCTCTCTAATACAATACAAATGCACAAAAAAAAAAATTCTTTGCGCCGCAGTGTGTGTATATAATTGCTATGTCTGAGAGAGTATTACAACTCGACGATAAGACACAAGATATAAGAGTGGTTGTCCAAGGCCGATTGATTTTCCAGATCAGCAAAAAAAAAAGAAAATCGTGTATAAGGTATATCTCACAATTTATTCCAATATATATATATCGAAGATAAAAATTTTTTAATTAATAAAAATTCAAAAAAAAAAACAAGAAATTGATTATGGAAAAGAGTTTGAGGTCAATGTAGAATTTATAATTCTTTGTTAATTTTCAAGGAATTAATTAACGAGAAAGAGAAGAAAAAAAACGTTTGATTACGCGCGCAGATTTCGTTAATGTTTTTTTTTTTTTTTTAATAATCTTGACGACGCAACGAACGCGACCCGGCCGGAAAAATCGAGACCCGCGCGCCCGACCCAACGCTTTTGCGCATGTACAACCACCGCCTTCTCATTTTTCCCTTATCTCAATATAATATTAATTGAGCGAGTGAACGGGGGAGAAAGAGAAAAAATATAAGAGTGTGGAGTAAAAGAGGGAGACAGGCTCATCAACAAGCTCTATCGACTCGTAGCGGCTGCACTAAACGACTAGCGATATTATTGGCTCTTGCGCCCTATCGAAAGAGAGATTTAAGTTTTTTCTTTTTTTTTTTTTTTGCCATCTCCAAAGCCCCTGGCCACACAGCAGACTGCATAACATTTTTCATCTGAGATTTTCGTGGAGATTGTTTATTTTCTATCAGCCATTTTACGAGTGTGAAAATATTTATAACTAAAATTTTCCAATGAATTTTATTCGCAGGTCAAAGACTAATGTGATTAAAGTTATTTTCAATTTGGTGGTAATTGAAAAAAATTTTATATCAGTATATTTTTTATTAGATAATAGTTGTTACGACATTATTAAACTATCAATCACATGAAATATTAATAACAAAAATTAATTTACAATTTTTATTAAACAAAAAAATTTTTATTAAGTTAAAAAATGGTAATATTTGAAAAAAAATTTTAAAGAGGCATATTTAATGTTTTTTTTTTTATTTTCAAAATTTTTTATGCTGGTGAAAATTTTTTTTTATATGTTAATTAAAATAAATTTTAGACTACTGTAAAATGTTTAAAAAATATCTATTGTTTAATTATTTCAGGTGGAAAATTTCCTAATACAAAAACAGGAAGAAAATCATAAAAATTGAAGATGAAGAAGAAGAAAAAAGTCAAATACTCCAACGAACGACACGATGAAATTTCTACGCCAAGTATTTCGCTCATACCAAGGAGGACGTTTCTCGCAAAACTCGCCAGAAATGCAAACCCTTTGCGCTAGTCCGAAGCTGCGAACATTGAGAAAGAGTATATGCAGGTAAAGTGCACATCGGGCAGATGGCTTATACACACATACAAACGTAAAAAAACCACAGAATCCCTGTGTAATTCCTACATCTATCGAGACTTCAAGAATAACAGATGCACTCACCAAATAAAAAGTCCCATCCACCTCATAAAATAGCATTAGAAAAATATTTAGCATGAAAAAACTCGTTGAAAAAAAATTCTAAATAAAAAATTATTAAGGAAAAAACGTGGCAAGAATTGTACTTGGATATATTTTGAGTATTAGGAAATATATATTAAGAAACATTGGCATCTCAGTTGGGACAGCGTAGTGGGGCATGTCGGTGAATGGAAACGTGAATGGATAGCACAACGCGATATATATCGAGACGAAAGTAAGAGGCGCGTCGCGATCCTCGTTCTCGTGGATATAAGCGTGTACGAACACGCGATTGTGACGCGCGCGGCAGTGGCCATGCCATCATCAGCACGATACTGCCTGACAACTGAATGATGCTGTTGTGGCACGTGAAAGGTAAATCAAAATTCCACTCGCATATATTAATCGTGTCATGAAATAATGCCAACAGAAATTATATTTTTTTTTTCATTAATTTCAAATATTTCTCAATGCAAAAAAAAATCCCGAGATAAATCTCATCAGTAAATCCAAATTATAAAATATATGAAAAGTCAAATATATAGCTAGAAAAATTTTTTACACTTTAAGTTTTTTTTTGAAAAATAAAGCAAATTCGAGAAAAAAAATTTATTCTACATTTTTTTGTAGGAAATTAAATTCCCTATCATTGACTTAAAAAAAAATATATATAAAAATTTACCGTTATATCCAGTTGTAAGGACAGAATAAAAATGGGCGGCGCTAAATAAACCCAATTGGTATAGAAGTAAGAGGCGACAATTATTATAGCGACACGGCGATTTGAAAATCCGAGGCTAAACCGACACAAACACAGCGCCAGCAGAGTGGTTACAGGGTCACCGATAGATAAATGGCCGGAGATATAAAATAAAAAAAAAGTGATGGTGTCTCATTCTATCAGGTATTTATCCGTATTGCATATAGTCGCCGAGTGTTATTGAGCGAGCTCCCACGATCGGTTCATGGTCTCAGTTGATCACTAGGCGTACAAATGCAGCGGTAAAACACGTGGGGGGCAGGGGGCCTGGGCCACGTAGGGGCACACCGACGGATGGACTATTGCGCGTGCAAATGTGCCCTTACATTGCTAGTAGGCCTGACGGCTTTGGCCTTGTGGTGTGAAAGGCACACGGAAACCCGTGCTATACGTCCATCTTGTTACGTAAAACCCAAGTTTTCATGAGATCTAAGTGTAGTGCCCGGCTGCAGGAGACAATGTGTGCAAATTATTTTTGCATCATGAGCATTGGCAGTTGGTGACGACTGCATAATTATTCGCCAACGCCATTAACTCCTCATTCACACGACAAATATATATTTTTTTTCTCTATAATAAACTTAATTTATCATAAAAATTTTTTTTTCAGTCATTAAAATGTATGACTAAATTTAATTATCCCTAATGATATGAGTGACAATATTTTTTTCGAATCATTAAGTACTTAATAACAAAAATCAAATCGATTTCAAAGTGACTCGATTTTTTTTGACAATATTTTTATGTATCTCGATGAAAATGCGAATTTAAAAAATTTTGTTGTCAACCTTTTTTTTTAGTTAATAAAATTCTCTACAAAAAAGGTTTTTTCAGAAAAATTGCTATCTTTAATAATTTTGAACATATTTAGATTTCAAACAGCAAAATAATTTTGTATATTTCTCAATGTTTAGGATTTTTAAGACTATTCTTAGGGTATAAATAAGATGAGGTGAAATTTAAATGCCAAAAATAATTTTTTAACACGATAAATCAAGAAAATTTTTTTTTTTTTCAAACTATAAAGAAAATATTTTTCTGCAACTTCTAGACATTTCTTTTGTTGCATTACTCAATTATCGATCGATTTACCTAATTTTCATTCACAATATCAAAGATTACTTCAAATAATTCAAAATACTAATTACTAAAATGCTGAATTTTAGTGTTAAAAATTTTTTCAATCTTGATTTAACATATATTTTATCATTTAAAAAAGAAAAAAAAATTATTTCTAAAGTTTTTTTTTCTGCTTTCGACATAATAACGGATTTTATTCGTGATATTTCCAGTGAAAGAATAATTGGTCTCCTATTATTTATACAATCCGTATGTTATAGATGGTCAATTCATCGTATATCCAATTATCTCGTTTATTCATCAGAAATTTCCATGGCTACTCGAAAAATCACTCGATTTATATATATTACGCCAATCTGACCGTCAAGGAGGAAAATGAAAAAAAATTCAATTCAGTATCATTCATTGCTGTTATCATTTCGTTGAATTGTACGAGTGTGTTCAATAAAAAAAAATTCTACCATTTTTTTTCATTATTATTATACCCTCTTGTTTATTGATCAACAATTTTTTCCCGTTTAAAAAATTTTAATTATCAATTTATATCGACTTCTTCACGTTAGACAGATTTTTTTTACTCTCCTTGACGTAATATAATTATCTTGTATGTCCACGCAAAGTTTTGCAATTTCAACCTCATTTTTGCGCATCATCTTATCATACCGTCCAAACACGATAAAGTCATTTTTATCACGAGGCCCCACCAGAGTGGGCCTATATCTTATACATACTGTATTTTTTCAGGCCGCGCTCTAATGCGAGATTTTCGCAGCTTTACCGTTGTAAAAAAAATAATTTGGCATAAAAAAAATAAAAAAAATGGGAAAATGTATTTTTTTTTTTCAACATAAATTTTCATTCATCTTGTCAGGGCCTTCTTTGGGGTCCTCTTTTGTCGTCTCACTTACTCCCGACCGGATGTAACGCGCTCATAATTGACGCCGAGTGTATATACGCGTTTCAACAAGCGTAAATGGGCACCCATATGGATAGACATCGTTGCATGCACGACTTGGTGCATATGGAGATTTGTACACAGTAGTTTAATTCACTGCGAATATACAGAGCGATGCTGTGACCGATAAATGTGCCAGATTCTGCTTTCTTCTCTTTCGTACATTGCGCGGACTCGTTTCCAGATTTTTTTTTTTTTATGTATGAACATATATAATGACCGTAAAATTTATGGTATTAACAGGATGTTTCGCATTTGATGAGTAGAAATAATTTAAAAATTGCAATATAAAGTCCGGAAAAAATTACACATGTAAAAAAACGGCAGATAAAATCATAAAAAAAAAACGGATTCTAATTGAATCATGCTTTTGAGACAAAAATTTGAGACTTTTCTAAATTTATTTTTGTATATAAAAAAAATTATGTTGTTTTGAATCAAAATATCTTCAAAACTATTGAAGATGGAATTTTTTCTTAAGAAACCGTTTTTGTAGAGCATTTTATCAACTACAAAAAAGGTCCTTAGTAAAATTTATATAACTCGCAATCTTATCAAGATAATAGCAAATATACTATCACATGTCTTGTAAAGCTATAAAAAGACGTACAAAATTTTTTAAATCTTTTAAATCAAAATATCTTAAAAACTATTAAAAATAAAATTTTTCCTCAAGAGATCTTTTTTATGGAGAATTTTATCACCTACAAAAAAGGTCCTTACCAAAATTTGTGTAACTCGTGTCCTTATACAGGATACGAGCAATTGAAATCTCGTAAACTTTTTGGCGATACCTCCCTTAGTTTTAAAAATCTGATAAATAGTTAATTATATCCAATTAATATAGAAATTTCAAATCACGAAGAAAAAAAATGTCCAGAAAAGTTCTAAAAAACAATTACTAGAAAATTAAAAACCCCCAATAAAAACAATTGCCTATTATTTTTATTTACAAAAAAACATCAGAATATTTCTGTGGTGAAAAAAAAAATTTTTATTTTTCACTCTGAAAAATCATATAGATAAGCGTTGGGCATATTTTCTCTGAACCGCGACAAACTTCCGGGATATAAGATAACGCATTTTTTTGCGGTGAAAAAAAAAACAACTAAAAATATTTCGACTAAATAATTAAGTCATACGATGGCAAACATTGTAATAAAAGTATCGAGGATGATGATGATAATATAGAACCTAATGACGGTCGGATCGTATCGTCAAAGGCCACGAGTGGGAAAGCGCATGCACACAGTTGACTAGGCTGCGGCAATCTTTCGTTAATTAATCGGAATCGAGCGCGACAGGGAGTGCCGGATCATCTCCCTCTCATCTCTGAGTTGGACTTGATTGACGGCGACGAACGACGACGGTGCAATGAACCCTCGCGGGCAACATTGACTCAATGAAAGAGAGAGAGAGAGCGGGGAAAATGTGACGCACAGCGCGGGCCAAGGCAAAACAACAAAAATTCATTCGGCAAATATTGCTCACAGTTTGTACAGACAAAATGCATTTTCCACCTCCGACACCTGCGGTAATACCCTATCGAAATAACGACCTGGTTATAATCAACACGGAAAAAAAAAATTGAAAAGAAGAAAAAAATTTGTATATATTCATCACTCCATGACAAAACCGGACGTTGTCTGTGTGTATATTTATTATTCAAATATTTCTCGCGCCGTATTAAATAAACAAAAATTTCATACTCTTAATTATAATTAATCCGAAAAAAAATATTAATAAATAATCCAACTGTTTAAACAAATTTTAATCAACTCCATCAATAAATCCAATGAAAATGTAATAACAAAAAAAAAAAGAGGATTTATTAACGAAAAAAATATTGACGAATGAAAAATATGTATTTTCAGTTGTGAGCACGTGTGCAAATTTAATTATGAAGTATGTAATTAGTTAGTAATACTGTGAAAACATTATTAAAACTCTCTTCAATGAATTTGAAAATATACAATTGAAATAAACATTTTTTTTTTGCTTTTTTGTCACAATTTTAAAAGGTAATTCTAAAAAGTTTCGCTATTTTCGTGTTTTTTTGGCTATAACTCGATTAATAAACAATATAGCAAAAAATGTTATTATTGTTAAATGATTGGAGATTGAATTTCCAACAAATAATGTAGAATAAAGTTTTTCATTATCACGTTTATAGTTACCGAGTTATGATTAAAAAAAATCTCCAAAACTGAATTTTCAAAGGACTTTATAATTTTTTAAAGAATTGAAAATATCTCGAAAATTATGCAAAATATTTATGGGGAATTTCATTGTCTATCATTTGACTCAAATGACATTTTTCATTATCTCTTTTGTTTACCGAGTTATCGACAAATTACTAAAAAAAAAAAATTCTAAAAATTGTTTTTTTTTGGCATTAACTAGTGACGGGATGATATATATGTAAAGAGGCGAACGAACTGAATAGTGTGTACACTCTGGCTGCACTCCAAGGCTGCAGTGATCGTCGGTCCGAATCGAAACGCGTCCGCCTCGAAATCCGGAGTGCAGCGTGTCGCGTCGAGTTGCCATTATATTATACCACTGTCCCTCGCACACATAAAAAAAAATATAATAATAAGAAATTGCAGACGAGGCGAATGAGCTAACTTAACGTACAGAAAATTTCTTTTTCATGCGCCCAACCCGCAGTATATACCAAATAGCTATACACTATGACTGTCATAATAGTTACGAATTTTATTAGACAATAAAAAATCCTACGCACATCACAGGCCCTATATATACCATTACGACTAGAATATTGTATACGATGCAATAGCGCCCGGGGCTATAATCGCTCGCTGAACGTCTTTTCACCGGTGGGTCTATACTAAATAGTGATAATGCCTGGATTAGCCACGAAATTATCTGCGATAATCGTTGACTTCCGCAATATTCTGCTACACAAATTTACCCGATATAGTCGCTCTCATTAGTTGGATATTTTTCCATTTATAAAAAATATTAAAACGTATTTAAATTAATTAAACACGATAAAACAACATATTTTACACTTTAAATAAATTTAAAAAAATAAAAACGAAAAATTTTTATTATTCAAATTTTTTAAATGAAGAAAAAAAATTAATTTTTGTCATTTTTTTTCTAAATTAAACAGTAAAAAAATTATAAATCAAGAATTCTTATCGTTCAAATTTTTTGTAATGCTTGAGAATATTTTTTTTTCCATATTTTGAAACGAAAAATGAAGTTAATTTTTTTTTTGTTGCATTTTGTGGTATTCAATAATGTAGTACATGTATAATTTTTTTTTTTAGGACTTGGGGATAAAAGTAGAGCCTGAATCTCAACCAGTTAGCGATCTTCGTCACGCCCATAAATGGTATAGTAACCTCGAAGAAGGTCATCGGCAAGACGGCGAAGTGCAGTGCCGAAAATAAACAAACACGAAAGTTTGTTCGAGGCCACGTTCCCTTGCAGCCAAACCTCAAGGTCGGGGGCGGGCCAGAGACATACACACAAGAGTGCAAGTGCATTCGGTAGACATTGCACGACCTCGAACGCTACTCAAGGATTTTTGTCTCAAGTTTTTTGTACTCTTAGCCTCGCTACTTTTGTTCACAATTGTCACAGGCTGAATCAAAATTTTTTTCCATTCAAACAACACACGATTTATATAAATTTTTTCAACTCAAAAAAATTTTTTTAAACAAAACTCGAAGAATTTTTCTTCAAAAATAATTTTCGAATATTTTTAAAAACTATAATTTCTACATTAGACAATTTAATTAGTTCAAAATTAAAACAGAAACAGATTTTCTATTTTGAATTTATAAACTAAAAAAAAATCATTAAAAAATTTAACATTAAAAATTTAACGTGGAAAAAATTTTTTTTTTAATAATTCATTAATAATCATTATTTTGGGTGTTTGATTGATGAAAAAAAATTTTTTTTCACTTGATTTTTCGTAAATTACAATATTAAATTGTATGACCGTTATTTAAATATTTTTTCGTAAGACCATTGTTTTCAATAAATTCGTAAATCTGTTTTACACCTTCGAAAACAATTGCGATACATTTTCCTTACTCTATAACATAACAATATATAGTCCGATTAAACCATTTTCGCCAACACCATCTATAATTTTTTGAGAAATTCATTGTCACAGAGGAATAAATCCACGTGTGCGTTACGCGACAAAACGTTCATTGTATCCGGTGGACTAGCCAAAGCCACCATGCGAGAATATAGCAAAAGGTACCGTGCATACACAGAGAGCGAGAGAAATGTAAGCTTGAATCCAAAGGGTGTGTTCAAACGCACGTGCCCATGGATTAACGCCGCTTGAACATGTACAAGTGGGTGTCCAGAGACAATAACAAAACATAAACCTCACCTAAAATAATCTCCAACCTCAAAACCTATTCTAAGAATTTTTTCCACCTGAAAAACAGACAAACCTCAAAAAAAAAAGACAAAACAAAGCTTGGAGAAGAACTAAAAACTCGAAAAATTCAGGTTTAAAGCCCTAAAAAAAATACAGAAACCAGCAAACGACACGTCAGCGTGCCTATCTAGCAGAGATGAGGACATGCGGAGTAACTATATATATTACGACCCACTAAAACTGAAAGTTGCATAATAGCGTGCATGATGCCTACACCAGCGAGAAAATAATCATGAAGCTCGTGTGTGTCGCGAGTTTATAATATATCCACATTTATTTATCTATCTGTGTATGTACACTACATATCAACTCGTCATAGTTGTCCAACAAGTGCGTGGGCAATGACAGCTCTTCGAACCGGCCCCGATTTTCCGTCGCGAAAACAATAGCCAGGATTTGCGACTATACAGTCGCTTACGAAATCACAAGTTTGCATAATCGTACATTTCGAATGTGAAGCCCGCACACCTCTTTATACCAGAGGTGTGTTGAAAAAAATTTGTCAACGACATAGAGGGGATAATTACCGGATGTAAAAATATTTTCCGAGAGCTAGTAATATCATAAAAAAATTTTTTATGTTGTCAAATTGAGAAATAAAAACTTTTTACAATAATTCAAAAATTTTCTTATAATTTTCAGTACAGTAAAAAATTTATATTCAATTTTTAAATATCATAAAAGTTGAAAAAAAAAAATTTTTTTCATTACAAAAAAATTTTCAAAAGACTTTCTGAATATTAATTTCGTAGAAAAAAATTTTTTTATGGCATAAAAATAGAAGAAAAAAATGTTTTCTTGACTTTTAAGGGTGGAAAAAAATTTGTTTTCAGTGATAAAAATGATATAAAATGTAGTTAGGATAATTTTTCATTGTGTTTTATATGTAGAATAAGATTTTTAGGGTTGGTAAAAAATGTATGTTGAAGAAAATATGTAATATAATAAATGAAAAACTTTTGACAGACAGTGTACAGAGCGCGCAGGGCCTCGGCAGCGCCGCCGCCAGTTGGGTGAGGTCAATGTCGACGGTTCGCGGGTTGGACCGGGCCTGAGGCCGGGCGTTGGACCCCGCTGTGGGGCAGGTAGACACGCAAGTGGGGGACGCGCTGCAACGTTGCATCTACGGACGCGCACAGACGCCGAGAATGCCGTGTGGCTGATGTGTGCGTTGGCTCGCGACACGGTGCCCGTTTCGCAGTGTTCGCCAGAGGTGCATCGCCCTCCACGGCAGCGTCAAGGCCAGCGAAAATACTCGCTCGCTCGTTCGCCGCTGCTATAACCGCCGAAAGCCTCCTTGCTGCTTGCCGAGCAGCTCCTTCGGGCCGCCAACACGACTGTAGAGCGGGACGAAATAAGTAGGGAGCGACACGAAGGGGAGAGAAAGGAAGAGGCGGAGATGGAGAAGGAGGGACCGGGTTTTCGGCCCGCGGGAATGCCTCAACATACCGAGCAGAGGGATAGGTCGTGCAAGATGCACTTTTTTCACTCATATCCTTTTTCATCTTGTAAAAAAAATTTATTAAACTCTGTCTTTTTTCCTGTCAATTTTTTTTTTATTCATCTACCAGGGAATCATGATCCTTTTTGAAACATTGAAAAACATATAATTATTCTAAAACATTTGTTTTTCAGGTAAAAAAACAAAAAAAAAAAAAAACGAGCTTGAAAGTTTTTTTCCATTTGCATTTATCCTGTTTATTGAGGTTTTAACTAAAATCATTCATTTTTCAACTACCTGACAGGCAATATTTGATTCTTGATACACAAAAAAAATTTTTTTTTCGAGCTTTTCCCCCCCATTATTTAACCTTAACATTTTAGAATTATTAGCGCATGTTTTAAAATACCGAAAAATGTGAAAAAAAAAATTTTTTCCATACAAAAATATTCAAGATTGGAGTGTGAAAAATTGATAAAAATATTTTTCGTTTATTTAAACACCCTAATAATGGATTTTTAAAACCTTCCCGGAAAAAATGACGTCTTTTTCCATGAAAAAAAAAAATCTCTCAAGCCATTTATCCGTCAAAAAAGATTGCAGAAAGGTCAAAGTATCGTGTGCATTCCGTTAGAGAAAAGTTTTGGCGAAAGATCGCGCAGTCACGGCGCGTAACGTAAACGTAAGAACGATCTTTGGAGCAGATAGAAGTTTGCCGAGTGCGCGGGCATGGCAAACAGCTGTATATTCCTCCGTCAGGATGGTGCGTAATGTGCGACGTAACTTTACGAGCAAGCGATAGAGGAAGGACGAGAAGCGAGGAAACGCGCGCGAAGAAGGCCACGCCACGAGGTCACACGACTAATCCGTTATATTTCGCTTTCAACTCACACTATATGCATCAGCAATACAAACCAATAAACTCAACGACAATTGCCTATATAACTCTCTTCTAATGAAGCAACACCTGGCGCAAGATCAATCCAGATCGCGAGAGAGAGTCCAAGGCCATGGCGGTCATGTCTATCGCGCGCGCGTTGCGCTGCGATGCACCTGCGATTCGACGAATTTGTTCATTCGCACGCGATTCAACGCGGCTGATGCTCGTTACACTCGATGCCGTGCAGTGTGTGTGTGTATAAATGCAGTCTGCACTCTGAAATTTCTGTAGAATAATATTCTTCAAGTGAAATTAACTTGATATATATATACACAGCACAAATTGTACTTAAGATCCGATCAGACTGACGACGACGGCAAAGCAGAGAGGCAATGTCAAACGCAAAGGGAGCGCAATATAAAGAGGTATTGTATAAAGAAATATATTGTATATCCCTCTTTTATTTTCACATTATTACATTCACCCACCCTCTCGTACAGTCATCTCTCATCTCCCGCCATTTTTATATTATATCAGACAATCCATCTTCCCTTGTGCAGGAAGCACACGCGACAGCTGCTGGTCACGTTTTCATGGTCAGTCGAGGAGAAAAGACACTTTTGACATTATTTCATCGCCGGACAGTCATGTATAAGATAAGTTAAGGGACTAAAGCAATTTTTTTTTCATTGTAAATTTCTTTGAAAAAAAAAATCTCAATCAATTTTTTTAATTTTTCATTCAATAATTGAATTTATTCAAGTTTCTTAACAAAATTGATTTTATTGAACTTGAAAAAATTTAATTTTAAGTTAAAAAAAATTGTTTTATGGTTTTTCAAACTGAAAATGTATTGAGAAATTCGATATTTTCTAAAACAATTGTCTATTCTTCATTAGAAAAATAATTTAATTGAAAATAAATTTTTTTTTTAGAAATTTTTGAACGATTTTGATGCTTGAAATTCTGTGTTGTATTATTCATTAAAAAATTATTTGATTGAAAATAAAAATATAATTATTAGATTTTTTTTTTTCAAAACGCAAGGAATAAAGCGAGCATTATACTCGCGAGTCTCTAGAATATATTCCCGAGTTTACCGGGTCTAATTTGACGCGAAGCGGGAGGCTCGAATGCGCAAAGAATATTTTTTTTTATATCAGCGTGTTACACCACGTTACATCGCTCCTGACCGTAGAGGCACAGCATGTCGAGCGGAGTGCCAATGGTTCTACGCCGCACATAGACACGCGCGGTCCACTCGGCATATTATGCGGGAGCCAATGGCCGACTCCCTTTGACCATGGGCCCGGTTAGAGGGCTGCCGACGAGGAGGAATACACGGTGGATGCGTCAGTGAGTGTCGATCGATGGAAATCATTTCCACGCCCTTTGAGCATTCCTCTGTGTGTGCGCGGCATTGAATACAAACTAAAAAAAAAAAACGTCGAAAAAAAAATCCAAACGAAAAAAAAAACCTACGCACAAATTGAGAGACCGCGCGCGCGAACCAAGACAAAGGAAAGGGTTTAAGGACCTCTGGATGACTTTATACTTTGGCGAAGCTGCGGAGACGTATTTCTTGCACACACGAGCTGAACAAAGATTTCGCATACGAAGGAGCAAGAAGGCAAGGACCCGTAATGCGTGCTCCGGGGAATAAACGAGCGCGTCGACACGACGTGTATATAGTGGGGTCGATAAAGTCTCTGAAGAAGAGGGGCAGCAGTCGACAAAATTTAGGGTAGGTCGCAAACACGCACCTTATACTATAGTAGCTCAACTTTTTTTTTCTTCGCCTTAACTAAAATCTAATAAAAAAAACTTTTCTCAAGTAATTTTTCTATGCGCAAGTTCTTTTAAATCGTTTTTTATCAATATGTATTTATAATACATAGAAAATTAGTGGACTAGAATTTAATTTGAGCTTGAATATATACTGATCGATTTTTTTAATCAATAAAAAAATCGTAAAAGTTAAAGAAAAATTCTTTTATATTTTAAAATCATATAATTTTTAGAGGTTTTTAGAGTTGTAAGAGTAATTTTATGACAAAACTGTCCGTGGGACAAAAGGCTGATAATAAAACAAACGACCACAACGACAAAGGTATTGGTGTTGGTGCCCCTGCAAAGAGAGGAGACACGGACCGTGATGCGCCAACTCAATTTCTCCTCTTTTGGTACCCAACTTGGTTGCGCCCGCCGCGAACGCATCCCCCCACCACTTGGACTAGGTCCCCGCCGCGTGCAGCGCCACCGCGGGGTCCTACGGCCATTGATCCCGACCTTCACGCGCGCCGAACGAACGCGATTGCCGACGAAAGCGCCGGACTTGCCGAACCTACAGCAACTCTGCCTCGTCTTGGCCACTGCCCTCCGCACGCTCTTTCGTTTTTACTTTTAGTTTTTTGTTGGCATTTTTTTTTTTTCAGTTCCTCCTCTCGCTGTATTCCCCACTGGCGCTTTATCGCCGCGCGTTTCCTTCCAATCCTTTTTAATCCTTTTATCCTCGCGTCTCCGTCCATTGCCATTCCTCCTCTGCTTCGTCCCTCCTCATCACCTAGTCGAGTGGGATTCTTACACGCACCGGACGAATGCGATTTCGAGCCGCGGCGAGCAAGCGACGACGAGCGAACGGACGTGCCCGAACTCGAGAACCCTAACCTGTCCCAACTTGTTTTTGGCATGGACGCGCGGATAACTATATATACGTCTTCCACGAAGCCTCCACTCTTTTGTTCCTCCAATGAAATACCCTGCTGGCTTGTATACTTCTTTCTCACGCATTTGAATGCTCCACTTTTCCATGCAAACGTTTTATTTTTATTTTATTTTTTTTGTTTCGGGGGAGGCAACTATATTACTGTGTTTTTGAAGTGTAATGCTCGCTTGGTAAAATCGATTTTACCACTGAAACTTGTGATTCTTTGCTTTCGCACGCATCACGCCTGCTTGCCTGCACATGCACATGAAAATGCGACTTTATCTTATCTACGAACCTAAGCATTTTTGTTCTCGGTACACACGACATGCCTCTGGGAAACTACGTAAAAAAATATCACGTATCTAGACATTTTTTTTCCTTCTTCGTTTTGTGATGTACGCGAAAGGGAAAAAAATTATTTCATTTTTTTTTAACTATAAAAAAAAAAATTCGAAAATCAAACTTTATCGGGAAAAATGTTACATTTTCATCGATAATTTTTCAAAATAACGATGAAAAAAAAAAAACACTATCAAAAAATGTGAATTTTTATGAGAAAAAAAATTCAATAATTTTTTTTTAAGCCTTATTTTCAAAAACTAACGAATTTTTTCTCATATACAAAAAATGTAATTTTTCAAACTAAATAGTCATGAATTTTTGGATGCATGAGAAAAAAATTTTCATCCTGATCGAAATAAAAAGGGAATAATATATTCGACTGTCGACAGGAAGACAAATGAGACCTTGAAATCGAGCAATCGAACCATCTGAAATCAATGTGACATTGCTGGATGATGACTCAGAAAGCGATAGAATCGTGTTAAAGGCTGGCTGCGAATGAAGAACATCCAGTGGAGCAACCGCACACACACACTCATATAGGTTATATACCTGTTGGGTAAGGTTGAGAGTTGCAAGTTGTAAAGCTTGTTATAGTTTGGCTCACTACATACACTGCAGCAAGCCAGGGCGTTACGTGAATAAGATGATTCGAAACAAGGTTATTGGCTCCACGGGCTGCAGCTGCCGCTGCGACGGCCTGCTGCTCGCACGCCGGCCGGCCAGCGGTTCGAGCTTTTTTTTTTGTTCATCCTCTCTGGCGATGCTCTCGTGCGGCCGAAGAAGAAGAAGAAGCATATAACGACAGTGCGCGTTTTGCCAGCGAATTGGCCATCATCATCACCGGCCAAGCCACTCCGCTTATATTCCCGCGCGAATTCCTTTGCCATATTACATGAATTATTGATTGCTTTTGCGACAATCAACTCGAGTTTAAAAAAAAATCTCAATTATACACACTCTGTATAATTTTATGTAAATCATAAAAATCAAAATTAGAAACCCAAGACATTTAAAAAAATTAAAATATCAAAAAAAAATAACAATTTTAATTTTTATGCAATGAAAAAAATTTAATATTAAATGTTTGTTTCGTCTTTACTTATTTTGATAGTAAATATTGATAGTAAAAATGGAATACTTATAATCATCATTCAAAAATATTTATTTATACGAAAAAAAAAAACGGTTAAATGAATAAAAAAAATTTTCAAGTAATTAAAAGCCTCGAAAATAGACTATAAAAAACTATAAAAGTTATAATCTCCAAAAGATTAACTGAAAAACCTTCAAGTCGACTTTTTTAAAGTAGAAAACGCCATTTTTGATCAGACAAGATTTTAAATCCTTTACTAGAATAACTTCAACACTTTTTTTTCTGCCTATTCAGGAAAAACTCATTAAAAAAACCTCAAAACTATAACCAATAAAAAAAAATAATATTCTTCAGTTAAAATAATTTATAATATCAAAAAATATCTATAAATTAAAAGCTAGTCCTATACTAGAATTGACAAAAAAAATTTTTTCTTCATAAAATTAATAACCTACTAAATTAAAAAAAAAACAAAATTTATTGTTTAAACAATATAATCTAGTCAACTGTTGAAAAATGTTTTTTCATCAACACAAAAAAAAAAAAACAAAAACATCATATTTCGAGAAGTAGATAATGCCGTTTATGACCAGACAAGATGATTTATTTCTTTTACTTGACCTTATAAACATTTATTTTTTACTCCATTCTGGGAAAAATCATTTTAAAAAACTCAACAATAACTATAATAACAATTAAAAAAATTTCCTTTTCGTGTAAATAATCGTAAAAAAGTTGAAATTTTCGCAAAATTTCTAGCCACCATTACAAAACAAGACAAACACTGAATTGGGTGAGGCCTAGACCTACCCTAATATTAATTCCACAAGCCCCAGCCCCGGGGCTGGGGTCAAAAGATATCCCCCTGGACCTGACCCAACCCTCGACTTGACGTGCCCCCGACGCCAGAGGGGTGTGGACGCCCTTCAACAACACGTGATCTCTGTCCGCTAGCAAATTGGAGCACAATCTACACCACAATGTATAAAAAGCCAACTGGTAAAAATATCCTAGCACACGAATACAAGAAGAAAAAAATATCCACTGACAATATAAAGTAAAAAAAAAATTCAGACATAATAGTTTATTTTTCCAGTGTGTTTCCTACATTGTCGGCTGTGTCTCTCACGACTTTGAATGTCTCGGTGCTCAACTCTGAGTAGCGGACGGAAGGTGGATAGAGAAAGAGTATGGACAGGTGTCGAACGATCCCGTGAGAAAGGAACCGCGCGTCTATCGAAGTCCCTCCTGCACCACCGCGTACATTTCATTCTCCTCGATTTCAACAATGAGACATACACAGTGCCGCTAAATTTCCTTTCGCTCTCGCGAGTTGTTGTATCGCTGTGGTGAACCAGTGACGTTTTAAGTTACCACCCGAGAGTCATATACTTACATAATAACTTTGAGTATATAAACTTTGAAGTTCTAAGTATCTAGAGCGACGGAAAATTTTTGTTTGAAGGATACTGTCAATGTAAAAATTGCGGCATGTAACTTATACAGTTTTCAGGGCTGAACAACTCAAGAAAATGCGAATTATTTCAACTCACTGACCTTATACAATAAATCTTTCAGTGAAATAAATTTTTTATAGTTTTATGGAATTTTTATCATCAAAAAAATATTTTACTGTTTGAAATTTAAGTCGAAATTTGTTTTCTTTTATTTCTCCTCGGGGAGAAAAAATTTTAAAAGTCATTCAAAATTTTTTAAATTATTTTTGACACTACTGATTGCAGTCAAAATTTTTTTTGCATTTCTTCTAGAAATATTTGGGGAAGTCGTTTTATAATGAATAAAATTTCATCAGGGAGAAAATAGAGTTCTTAAAATTTGATGGAAAAAATTTTCAATTTTATTAGAGTTACGAATATATCGAAAAAAAAAAAAAATTTTTTTCAAGGACCAAGATCGGGGTCAAAAAAAAAAATTTTTTTTTCCCACTTGCAGAGGAAAAATAAAAGAGGTCGATGAGGCACACGCAAAGAGCCGACCTCTTCGGACCAGAGCGGGATGAAAAAAACGCCGCGGTGCGCTATATACTGAAGAGAAAAAAAAGGAGACACATCGTCCACTGGCCGTTATTTTTATAGCGTTACGGTAGGTTAGACTTGACCAACCAACACGCTCTCTGCCCATCCCGAGGGAATCGAGAGAGTGTGTGTATATGAATGTGTTCCGCCTGTGTGCATTTATTAATGCACGCAAAATTTCATGCAGTGACTGCTTCAGAGACTCACTCGATAGGCTTTGATAACGCCCGATGTACGCCAACTTGCGGCCTATATATGTAAAAGCACCTTTCAACGGTATTGGCGACTAGAAGATCATTTTTACAACGAAACACGCGACAAAATTCCATTTTTGCGCACTTTTTATAATCGAGAAGTTTTTTTATCGAATGAAATATATGAGTTATATAAAGTAAACGCACCCAATTACAGCCTATGCTAAGGATATCGCTGAAAGTATTGTAACTTAAAAAAAAAATAATATTTTAGTGAATTTCGATGTTTTAACGTGCGTACCAATCTGATAATATAACTGTAGGGAGTCGCAAATTATTGGGGGGTATTTTTTGGACTCTACCCTAACTAAAGAGAAATTATTATCGTGTATAAAAATATTTAACACTATATTCCATAATTATTTCGTGGCTAAGCAAAATATTTAATACTGCATTGCATGATTATTTCACCGAAATAATGCTCTATTTTCCTCTAAATCTTAACCTTGTCGTAACCCTTTAAATTCGATCGACACATGGACATAAACAAAAGACTTTTAGAAAAACCCTAAATGGAAGTATCCATGCAATTTATTATATTTAAGTGCTACGAATATAAATAACGTACGTCGCATAAGATTATGTAATGCCGTCCATTAAAAAATGGATTTTTACGTTTGAAAAACAATAGAATGAGCTCAACAATATGAAAAATTATTAGAATAACTGTTGATTAACCTTAGAATCCGATACTTCATTAAATCCACAGTAATATTAAATTTTTTATAACCTTACGAAAATCTGCCCGCGTCGTTCGAGTTACACTTAACACACTGCTTCAAAGAACGTTCGACGATCGGCTGACAACTGGTCAGTCGCAGTAACAACAAATATACACCTTTTGAATTTTTTTTCAGGCCAAACAGTTATTTTTAGCTGTTTTATCAAATATTTTTTATAGTCAAGAGAATGCTATGAAATCTGGGAATTATTTTTATCTATAACTTTTGACGAGCAATTTTCGGCACGTGTACAGTGATAAGAAAAAAATGTCTCAAAATAAAACACTAAAAATAATTCCGAGATATCCGAACTCAAATTTTTGCAGATATATTGAAAATTGAAATATTGCTACACTTTTTTTTAAGTTATTTTAAATTGTAGGTACTGTATATATAATACTCATATACGCAAAACAAAAATAAATAAAAAACTTTTTTTCTAACGAAAAAAAAATCCTTTGAACCTTTTTCTAAATTTTTTCTAACCGATGAAATTTTTGTTATATTTTTTCTCAGGTTCAATGAGGAACATTAAATAAATCGCAAAAAAAAACAGTCTCAAAATTCATAAAGAAAAAAATAATTTTGCTAAAAAAAAATTATTTTCACAAGTAAATAAATAAATAAATATTTCTACATAGATTTGGAAGATTGATCGAGTGTACGACAAATCCAGCGCAGTTGGTAGAAAAAAAAAGAAAAAGTATACGAGCAAGTCAATTATTAATTGGACAGCATTTTCGAGAATGTCATCAAGTTATTGGCATCAGAGTAAAATGCAAGCTCACAACTGCATATGCATCATCTGTACACACGCGAGCTTCTGATGTGGCGTGTCAAAACAAGGAAGATGTGCGTTACGGTCTGTACCTCTATTATTGTATAGATCTCGGCTTCTCTCTCAATAGCCCAGCGCATTTAATTCTGTTCATCGTGTATATTCCGCCCGACTGAAGTTCTATTAAAACGCGAGACAATAACCTGACAGTTTTGATCGGCGTCGATGCCTCGTGGCCGCGTGTCGTCCTCGACATCCCACTCTGCAGTACTACTACTACTATAATACCCGACCAGACTTCTCTCGTTCACACGTTTCATGCTTTTCCGATGGCTCACTCTATAATAGACACTCAACATCTAGGACTTTCGGCTCACCCAGCTTCATACCAATACAATTACACGCTTTTATTTCAATAATTCCATTGAATCACTATACCCAAAAAAATTATATCAACTATTATCGATCGAAAATATTGAAATATAAATTGAAAACAAAATTTTTTCTAATAAAAAACATCTAAATTTTATAAATTTCTAATATTAAAAATTGTAATGATTATTAAAAAAATAAATTGTCATGGCTTAAATAATAAAAACAAATTTAAAAAAAAATTATCAAAAATTCAAAAATTTTTTGAAAAAAAAAATTGAATAACAATCTTAAATCTCAAAAATTCAAAATTAAATGCGCAAAAAATATATCAACAATTTAAAAAACTTGAAATTATAAAAAAATTTCTCAAGCATATTAAAAAATCAAAAAATTCACACGATAAAAATAAAATAATCTTGAATATTATAAAAATAAATTTTGTAGACATTTATCGCGTTGAAAACAAGCTGAATGACTGATGTAAAAAAATAATTGATTTTATTATTGATTTTTTTTGATTGAAAAAACAAAAAAAAAATTTTCAATTGGAAGAAAATATTTCTAGTATGCGTGAAACAAGAAGCTCACAAGCAAACCGCGAGAAATAAAAGCTCTGTGGCTACATGCACGCATGACTACCTCCGGAAATTAGTCGTCATTTCACGATACTGCTCCTCCAGTTCTCTATACGTGAAATACAGCGGAAAGTACCGCATGTATGCATCCCTCAAAGACTGATGCTGCGACATTACATAGCACACGCATTTAAATGGAAATTTTCAAACTGAAAGTGACAGATCACGAAATGTACGGAAAATTAATCGATAATTATCTTATTTTTTAATTAAATGATTAATAAAGCTGACGTAAATTCAACTCTAAGCTCAAACGCTTGGGTTCTGATGAATATAAAGGAAAAGTATACGCAAGCACGTTGCACCTTTGAAGTGCATGTCGAGTCAAAATACCCTTTCGCGTGTATAATAATCTTGGTGGCATTGAAGTGTATATAAATTACCTGCGCTATGACGACAAACATTAAGAAATTACTAATTATCAACTACATTAAATTTTAAGACAGCTATAAATGAATAATTAATAATTATGAAAATATCCATCATTTTTTTCGGCAAAGATTTGAAAAAATATATTTTTTTAACGATTACTTTGATAAAATATTCAAAAATTCATCAATACTCATTCATTCAAAACTCCTTTTCAGAATTTTTTTCAACTACAACAAATTAGAATTAAACAATTAAAAGTAAAAATTTTCGAAAAAAAAACTCCATAAATTTATCGCATAAAAATTATTATATTTGAAAAAAAAAAATGAGAAAAATCGAAATTTTTGTGAATTGTTTTAGAACAATTTAAAAATAAATTTAAAAAAAAAATTTTTGAATATTTTAAATCATAATACGCAAATACACCTTTATAGAAAAATTTTTTTAAGGTTTTTTTTTTCTCTTCTCAAAACATATATTTTTAAATTCTTTTTCTCGTCTTAATAACAAGATGGCAAAAAATCAAACAAAAATGTCCTGACAAATTTTTTTTTTCAATTGCAAAAAAATTAATATTGCGATAATTGACGTTAAAAATTCTTGGAAAAATAATTTCCCGTAGAATTAACATCTCGCGTGTAGATTATACATACATACACCCATACACGACATTGCCGGGACAAAGACGGAGAGAGTGCAGATGACATAGCAGGGACGTAACGGGTGAGCTCACTCGGGGAGAGAAAACGAAAAAAAAAAAAAAAACAAAAAAATATTCGTGTAAACTCGACTCTGGAAAATCCGTCGACACGCGGGTACGGGTACACTCGCTTGCTCTAGTGGGAGGAAAAAAGCTCACGAAAGGGGATGAAACGTGAGAAGAAGGAAGAGAGTGACGCGCGCGGGGTTAGTTGGATATATATATGGCGCAGCCCAAGAGACAGAGCGAGAGAGCAAGTGGCGTTGTACGCGGGTAGGAGAGACAACGAGGGCTACACAGCGTTATAAGATCGATAGCTGATGTGATACCGACGACCCAACCCAACCCAGTCGAACGCGGTGGTTCGTTCACCCCCGCGGCACATTCACGCCATTATCTGTTCCAAATGTCGTCAGCGGCGTCGTTTCGTTTACGGCGCCGGCCGAGGCAACTTTCCTCCCCACCCACCTCGATTTCTGTCACTTGCCACACCGCGAACCCAACTCTGACGCCCTTCCGTCCTATTGGGAGTCGCCTCTCTTGTTTTTAAGGTTATGTGTTTGGCGCGCATTACGACCCATTTCGTTGGCATCTACGTCGTCGCTTTTACGAATCCCTGATTTTCCATCCCTGTTTCTGTGCACATACACACACCTTATATTTCTTTTTCTTTGCTTGTGACATCAGTGCACTTTTACACAGACGCAACTTTAAATGGCAAAATGGCGTTATACGATTATTAAAAACTTTTAAGATTTCCTGGTTTTTTTTTTTTAAATAGTTTGAGAGAAGAATTTTATTTGAAATGACTTTTGGATTGAGGATATACTCTAGCTGCCACATGCTATTATTATTGGCCTCTCGTGATGCGCGGATTTGACTGTTGGCAATTTCAAAATGTGTAACGCAGTTTAGGAGGCTCTACTCTTACTCCTGCACACACTGCTATGCTCTGTCGTCATCTCTTTTACGAGCGTTGCGGGCGCGCGATAACGCAAACGGAATGCGCCTTACGACACCGTTTCACGCGCGCTATTGCCGTCACGATACTTCTACCAACACATACACGAATCCCTCGCTCGTACATATCAGACAGTGCCCACCTCTGTGCTCGAGATTTCAAGTGAAACGCGCGCGCCAAAGTGCGTCGTCGTCGTTGCATATATGTGCTATGGGATATAAGACAAAATATAATGTCTACTTTGGAGAATATACGGAAAAATTCACTCGAGTATCACGTCCCACTTGATGTCCCACTCTCGCTCAACGTAAATCCAATGAGTTATATATATATTTTTTTTTACACAATTTTACACAATTTTTCCTCCATTATTGTCACTCAAAAATTTTTTCATTAATTATTATAAGTTATAAAAATTATCAAATTTTGTAACATTTTATAAATATAAGATTTTAATTCTAAATTTCACATGAAAACATTTTTCATAAAAAAAAAAATCAATTTTTTTTTTTTTGATATCTGACAATAATTGAAAAAAATTCCATTCGGCGGCCGAAATGGAAGTAGATGGGGCCTTTTATCGAATAATGATAAAAGGCCCTAAAAGACGGAGAAATAATTGAAATAACTAAAAAAGCGATATAACATTTTTTTTTACACCCTCCTACGTCGTTTTTTTAAATGACGCACTATTTTTCAAAGTTCTTTAGACAATAAGATAAAAATGCAAAGTAAAAACGTTTTTCTAATCATTCGGATAAATGAGTGGAAAAAAATGATGATAATGAGGGGAGAAAAAATAGTGCAGTACAAAAAGCAACCCGGAGATACAGTGTAATAATAAAAGGCCTGTGTAGTGACGCATTTACCCTCGCCAAACCTAGACCTGCCTCAACTCTTTTTCCCTTAGTCCCTTCTGCCATTGCGGCCCTTCGTCCCTCGCTCTTCCTTTCGCTCTCTGATGTGTTCCACTCGCGTCGCTGTTGGCGTCTCGCTCGCGTTCACGCAACGCCGGCGTCTTCGCTGATCCCCCATCATTTCGTCTCACTTGGTCGTGCGCTTGCCCTCCTTCAATACACGAGCGTACGTGTCGTCTGGCCCCGCTGTTCCCCTGCGCAACCACTGCGCTCTCCCCACCCATACGGCCGTGACAAGGGGTGAACGAACCTACTAAATGACGGCCATGAAAACAGCCGAAGCTCTCGGGCGCACTGCAAGAGAGTCAAGACACTGTGCGATGGTCTTTTTCTTCCTCGCGGTGTGTGCGCCTCACACAATGTTGCGGGCCTTGATGCAACGCAAAAAAAAATTCCAAAACTTATCAACCAAAAAAAATTATTAATCTTGATAAAAATTTTTTGCCATTTTGTCAATCACCGCTTAATTTCACTTATTTTACTATTCAAATTCTTAGTTCGATAAAAAAAAAAAACATCAAGTAATTTTTTTTTTGTATCTCGTGCATATTTTAAGAAATTTAAAATTTTTAAAAATCCAAAATATCTCGAAAATAACGAAAAATATACAAAAAAATTATTCAAGATTTTTTTTAGGAAATTAAAATTCCTATCATTTAACTCTTATAACATTTTTCATTATTCCGCATATTTACAGAGATATTGAAGAATTAATGAAAAAAAAAAATAGAAGCCTCTTTTTGATACTAATGAAATGATGAATATTTAACGTTATAAAAAAATTAAATAAAATAAAAATTAATGCATGCGATGAGCTGAGGGGCCGTCGAACTTGTCCGGAAGTTCGATTTGGAGGATCGATTCTAGGTATATGCATGCATAGACGTGACTATGCCATCGCGTGTGAGCCGGAAGATCACGCGACACTTGCCAGCACCCACGATCGAGTGAACAGAGCAAAATGGACAACGTCAGTGCGGTGAAGGAAAATAAATAAATAACTTTAAATGGGAAAGAAAAAATATATGGGTATATAGAACTATACCAATAATTTTCAACAGTGGGAAAAATATACTCAAAGAAGATGTATATTCAAGCGCATATAATTATTATAGAAAATGAAGAAGAATATAGTGTTTATCGAAATTGTGAGTAAATAATGACCAGATATATTGCATACACGCGACGTTTTCGAGGAACAATAATCGATCACGATTGTGCGCTTTTGTTTTGACTGTACGAGAAGTAAAAAGGCGATATATTCAAGCCCCACATACATATTTGCTTGCTCGAGTCGACAAAGATGAAGAAAAAAAAATTCGTTATTGTACCTGCGTGCCCGCTGAACGTCTGTACGCGCTTTTAAAGTCTCTACTCGGGTTTCCAAGTCGTAAAATGACTCAAGACGACTCGCTCATTTGACTCCAACAATTTTTAAACATTAAACAAAATTTCATTTTAGAATTTCAATTAAAAAAAAATTTTAAATACATTAAAATAAGGTTATGAAAGAAATTATGTAAAATTCATGGGGGGGAAAAAAAAAACAAAAATTCTCGAGTGCTCGAGACGTGAGCAATTTTTTTCAGCAGAGACCCAGGGGCGAGAGTCGAGTTCGTCAACAACGATTTTCCGTCGTCGTCGTCGTTGACGTCGTCATTGTGGCGCCGAGCCACCCTCCCTGATTCTGTTTAAAGGTGTATACAACACACCGAGTGTGAGAACGACGAAAAGATGAAAAGCAAAGTATTATAGTTACAGAGAAGAAGTAGAAAGGATGTTGCTAAATGAAAATGAGACTCTGGACCCTTTTTGATATTATTTCCACTCTGTATAGTCTAAATTTAATTACGCAAGTTGGCAGAAAACGGCCAAAGGCCAATAAAAAAAAAATCCTTTAAGTTTTTCGAACAAATCATCCACAAAATATTTCAAAAACTCAATTTCGCTGAAAATTAAAATAAAAAAAAAAAAGAAAACAAGCCTTCTAAACAAAAACAACTATTTTTTAATTAATAAAAAAATCAAAATTCACTATTTTAATCAATTTTTTAAATTGTATCAACATCTTGAATTTATTGATTATTCGTTTTTTTTTTTTATAAAATTAAAAAATATTGTAAAAATATGAGTAAAAATTTCGGAAGAAAAAATAATTCAAAAATTCGTATTTTTAAATGAACATAATTAATCATTAAAAAAGTGGCTAAATAATAAAAATTGCTTGGTAAACTGGTGCGCAATTACAGACTGAGAGACTCCAATTAAGCATGGGAAGAAGTTATCGCATGGAATTGGGTTAACAGACTATCGATCGGAGTCACCGGACGCGAGGATACGAATTCTTGTTAGGAAGGTCTTGCCTGAAAAGGCATTCGTCGGAATGTTGGATATTATTAAAGTGCATGTTGGGTCAAATAAATACGAAATTGTCTCGGCGCGCTTGTGGGAATAAAAAGCCCTTAACTACGAGAAAGGAAAAAAAACGACCCTTTTTCTCCCTTTGGCGACGGAGAGACGATGCGCGATAACAAGCCACCGTATACCAGACACCGCCGCCGCATATGTAGGGCCTACTCGAGACGAAAAGTGCCTACTTTTAGAGCGAGCACAAAGATATATGTATAGGTATGGTGTATGATTTGTAAAGCAAAAGGACAAGGTTACGGTTTCAAGTTTATCGAGATCATGACAATGCATCGTTAATTTATCGGTGATTAAAAGCACCCTCGCATGTGTTTAAGATTGTCTATTGTTTTATTCCCCTTGCGGCAATCACTTTATATATACATCCTTATCTCGAAAATCTCGAATAATCACTGACCACGGCTGCACTCGCTTTCTCTTGGCCGGCTGTCTCATGGACCAAGTCCAAGTGCAACAATCGCCTTCTCGGTGCGTGGCTACGCAACCTCTATATACCAGTTTCAATAATCTACCGCCGCGTTGGTCTTGATTACTACTCCAACTTATTTTTCTC
Source organism: Macrocentrus cingulum (assembly GCA_002156465.1). Classification (NCBI taxonomy): domain Eukaryota; kingdom Metazoa; phylum Arthropoda; class Insecta; order Hymenoptera; family Braconidae; genus Macrocentrus; species Macrocentrus cingulum. Next base: position 57,799 of record MVJL01000034.1, on the reverse strand, counting down.
CACATATAGGGTAAATTTATCTTTATTTTGGGTATATTTTTTATGTATAGGTCAAAATACCTCTCTAAAATTATTTTAATAAAAAAAAATTTGATAATTTTCAATTGATCTACGTCGTAAAATGATAAAAAAAATTTTACCGTGCTATACAAGTGCATTTTTAACACGCACATCGAAAGATTTCTTTTCATATACGATCCAGAACAAAAGTTTTAAAGGTAATAGACCAAGCTTGCCCAAGATTTTCGCACGGATTTAACTGCTCATCAAAAAAAAAGTGCCTTCCGAAAAAAAAAAGAAATATATATATTTTCAGGTCAACACTTGGCTTGGAATGGACGAATCCAAGCGGACAATTTTAATGTGCGCGATTCCTCGGTTGACCGCATCACTCGCAGAGTGCTGGCCAATAAATTGCTTCCTGTCGTTGTCGCGGGCCAACCGACTAGCATCGGCCGGACCGGTTGCAGAGTTTTGTGCCCGCAGGCACATATATATATACCCAAGCGCGCGCGTTCTTTCTCTCATCGTCTTCGCATCGGTTCTGCGCGAAACCTGTACCGTCGCGAGAGCGAGTTACGACGCGATTGCATTCAAGACACAGCCTTTCCACACGAATATCCAACTAATTCGTGGCTTTACCACGTTATTTTTCATACCCTATTGTATCACACATCAACATTAAAAACATTCATTCAATAAAAAAAACAAAGAAATACGCCTACGATCGAAAAAGTTGATTCAAGACGCAGAGGACGAAGGTCGTGACTCTGCTAGCCTACATCTGAACGCTATCTCTCCAAGTACTACTACTCTCCCCTTCCACGATGCGCACGAACATTCATTTAAACCCCTTGCCCCCACCCCCGGCTTACAGCGCTATTTACCGGCACTTCGTGACCTTCACAAGTGCCAAATGTTTTTCTCATTTGTTTTTGTTTTTGTACTAATAATTTTTTATTATCAATTTCAACGATATATATCTCAGGTTACTTCTGGTGCCTATGACGTATAAAACTGTTTGTAAAAGACTATCGCACGCAGTGAACGCATACAAAGTGACGTGCGTGCACACGGGCAAGCGCGGCGCACGCGTTGGTATAGGTCCAGGGCCCAGCTCAGCCAATGGCAAGGCATGAATTCGTGACAGCGCCGCGGTGCGGCCAATCGTCGGGTCCCTCACTCGGGTTACTGACCTCGGCCAATGCGTTAAATATCCCATCCTGAAAAATATCGCGGCACCGTCCCTTCCACCCCGACCCCCCTTAGACCCCCTCTTCTTTTCTCTTTTCGTCTCGCGTTCGATCGTCCAAGCTGCGTGCAGCGTACTCGATGTGCATTCCCTCCCTCTTTCTCCTTCGCGGTCACGACACACAGTCAAACGTGAACGAAACACAAAAAAACGGCCGGGAAAAATAAAGATGCGGGCAAGTGAGGGGTAAATGTACGTTTTTTCTCGACTAATTCTCATAAAAGTTGACTTTTAGAGTCATTTTTTAATTTTTTTTTTCTGGGAATTTTTTGTTTTTTAAATTTTTGATGCTATAAAATCAATATTTTTATAAGATATCCAACTAATCCGACTAGTTTTTATAAAATAAACATTTTAAGAATGATTTTTGGGTTTATTAAAATAAAATAATTTTTTTTTTTTTCGATAAATTCAATCAGAATTTAAATTTTTTACGCTTAGTCCTATTTTTAATTAAATGTATTACAATTAATTAATTTTTTTGACTGATTTTTTATTGAAATTTTCACGTTTTCTACTGTTCCATGTTTTTAAATAAATTTTTTATTCATTTTGAATGGTTTTCTTGCAAAAATCAGGTTAAAACTCAAAATTTGATTATCGACTAAAATATCCAACTATAATCTAACATCAAAAAAAAAATCAATATTTGACCAAAAAAAACTATTCTCAATTTTTTTTATCTGAATGTAATTAATCATTGACAATTATATCAAATAAAAAAAAATTTTTTACCCTCTATAATTCGATTTATAAATATTTCATCAACATATAATTAACATTTAAACAACAAAACAGTGGACTACAGGTGGCCGCATTGCTGGCGCCGGATTAATTGTAAAAACCCGAACTTTTAAACTCTCTCAATCCTTAATTTTTTATAGTTACTCAGAGAGTGAGTAAAAAATCCCATTATTTCCAATTAACCTTCATGTAATTTTGCTTCATTACACCATTCAATGCATCAAGCGTTTTTCTCTTTTTCGTAGAACTTTACACATCCACACACACGCCAAGCAAATATTTACGGACTAATAACTCGGTCGAGTGCTGTTCCAACATGTTGATCTCGATCGGGCAATTTAAAAGATAGGCTATGGGCCCTCGATTGTACGTCTGCAGTCCTATACGTAGCGTATATATACAAGTGCACGCTCTTCCATCAAAGAAAAAAAGAGACGACAACTTGGTCCGCGCGCCGATGGTTGAAGAGAAGAGCGAGGAAAAAAAAAAAGACTTTGCTGCATGCGCGTAAGTATTATATGGTACATGCAGTGTATATATATAGAGAGAACCGTGGCCACTAAGGCGGACCAACCCTTGTGGACTTTTCCATCGATTACCCATCGCTCGAATGAACGAGGTGCACCCCGGAGTGTACGCGGTGCGCTCTGTCTCACTTGCGCGCGCTTTATACATATATGCCGTTCGTAATTCTTCCGTAAATATTTTCAGGTTAATTAGAGCGATTGTAGCGCGCTCGCGTGAGTCTTCGTTCGATTGTAAGAATATATCACTTGGTGCGATGTTAAACTTAAAAAAAATAATCTAGAGTACAAAACCGCAGAATGTGTAATAAAATGTATTTTACAAAGAAAGCCCGAGGTATATATTTTTTGTTTTTCGATAAATATAGACTGTAGAAAAGGTGTTGCATTTATGACTCTCATCGGACCGACCAATTTCACTTATTTTCCGACTGGAAAACTGCAATATGTAGCATAACAGAGAGTGCGCGTCTTTTTCTCGAGGTCTTGTGTGTCGTAAAAATGTCGCTAATGGAGTATAGCCAAGTAATAATTCAAAATCGTTTTTTTCCGGGGATTTTCATGGATTTTTCTATATACCATAGCAAAGGTGTCAACTGACAAATTGACAAATAGCCTATATATATATCTATAAATAAATATAAAAAAAATACAGCGAGTCTGAATAATAATGCAATGCATGCACAGACATCCGTCGTGCAAATAGGCTGCAGACACCAAAGTCGCTAAGCCGATTATGCCACCTAAATACGAAGCCCGAACGATGCCATACCACTGTTGGCTTAAATTGATGTTGTTTTACTTTCAATTCTTATACATACATTTACTGTGTTCGATAATGTGTATTATTATAACGCGAGTATATATAACGGTATATATTTGTAAATGACTAGATATAAAATTAAATTCCAAACTATAATGCAATAATTTTATGACTTTAAACCTTGAATTAAACTATAAATTTATCGTTCGACACAATTCTATCAACTTTTATGACTTTTTTCAATCTATAACAGAGAATGTGCATTGGAGAAAAAAAAAATTTTTTCCTACTTTTTCTCTAATAAAAATTTTTTTTTCAAGTCAAGCTAGCATATAAGATCAAAATTTTAACATATTATGTTTTATCAAAAATGTCAATATTAATTATAACTTTTTTTTATATTAATAAAACTTCAATTAGTTGAATATCTTCATTTGAATTCAATATTTTTTGGGTATAAACCTTAAATACAATTATAAATATCCATCGCATTATAAATTTTATTCTAGATCAAAATAGTTGGATATAAAATAAATAATGCGACAAACAAATGAGAATATAACGAAAAACAAAAGATGATGGAGAGTACATTATTGGTGGTCTCCCATTTTTCTGTGGGCGGGATTTTGAAACCTGTTTGAGCGCTTTGAAATCTAGAGAAATAGACGAGTAAAAGGCCAAAGGCGGTTGATGGTTGGCTAGCACTAGAGAGGGAGATATATACACCAGAGGCAGCTGAGAAAAGAGAGCGAGATCGCGAATATACAGGAGAGGAAGATACAACGATGAAGTTACGAAGGATATGGAGTGGTCGCCACATCGAGAAAGGAAGATAAAGCAAGAGAGGACAAGCGTACACATAGAGAGCGTGTGGACTGACAAAAAGTCGTTGGCTACTCGTCGTCGTCTATCTCCCTTGCGGACGCGATCGTTCCATCGACCAATCACACGATCGCTGGCAATTTCGTAAGGTACCACTTCTATCCTATTTGTCGCCCTCCTCAATTTGTTTTATTTTTTTTTTTCTACTATATACAGTGAGAGTAGATCTACTGTGCCATTCGTCCTTCTTTTATATGGTTTTCTTTGCACACTATCGGCGTGATCGAAAGTGTAACAAGGGCCAAGGGTCGCGCGACGCCAGGAGAGGGCGCGACAAGTACAAAGGAAGAAAAAGAAACTGAAGAAGACGACGTAAAACGACTTTTATACGATTTACTCAGGCAAAGTCACTGTGAAGCTTCGCACTCTCTCACAATACACATATACGTATCTGTATATAGATGAATATAAACCCTTAACGTCTCTACATCGACGACTTGTCGACAACGATTTATATAGATTATATGTCAATATAAATCTTTATCTAAAAAGACATTTTTTTCAATAAAAAGTATATTAATCCCATTATTAAAAATCTATTTCAATGAAAATTGGATAAACTATGATTCAAAAGTAACTAAATATAATTTTTTAACGATTTTTTTATATAACCTATGACATGTAAATAATAAGTGCTTTTTTTTTGGAGCTAATGAAATTTTCTACAAAATAAATTTTACCAGCAAAATAATTTTCTATTTTCTTTCACTTATTGGATTTTTATTTGATAATATATTGAAAAATTAGGTTGAATGACATGCAAAATATATCACATAATTTAAAAATTTGATGTGAAATTTATATTTTTTGTGGGAAAAAATTTTATCCCCTAAAGTAGAATATTTTGGGTAAAGTCAAACATGTCTGACCACATGCAGTGAAAATTGGCTGTATCTACTGCCGCAACTCTCTTCCTTTTTCCATTGGGGAAACTTTCATCGATATACAAATAAAAAAATTTTCAAACTTAAAAAATAAATTTAAGCATCAAAGTAGATCATACTACATCAGACACACAAAAAAATTGAATTTAAATACAAAAAATTTTTGACGAACGAAAAAACGAGAAATATAGTATATATCATAATTATATAGTCCAACATATAAGCCATCAATTTTTCATTAAATATGATATCCAAAGAGTGTGCCGACTATAACATCGACTTTTATACAATTTTTCTACTTAATTATAGACCGCGCGTCTCTTCTTCTCTGTCCCCTCTTATACATCTCTGATTATTCCACAAAAGTAGAAGAGGGTGAAGGTAATTTGCTTTTCATACTCGAGAATTTTCACAGAACTTTTTCTTACATAAAACATATATATACTGATACTATCATTATTTTTTTCTCCCCATTTTTTCACGACTGCTCGTTTTTTTTTTTTTTTTAATAATAATCCCCACACATTTTGCAATTTCTTAACCACAGCTGCGCCTGAATAATTTCAGATATAGCGAGGTAGAATTACACATATAGAATGTACAATGCAATAAGTTTATTATACTTCTTCATCCTCGCGTTATTTCATCGAAATTATTAAACGTATATACAGAAAAAAAATTTATACACCCATGAAATAATTATCCAAATTGATTTAATTAATAAAAGCGCAACTATCACGTTCCTAGGATAATTCAACGCATATAAACAGCTAAAGTTTATAGATGATGAAGTGTGTAAACGTGTGATGGGCAATGGGTTTGTATCCGCACGTTTATACGAACACAACACCTGTCGTTACCCAGAGGCCAACCCGTCCGTGACTAATCCCGCGCGTTTACCAATTCTACGTAACCTGGCCTACGGACCTCTATGTGCCTTGGTATACTAACGATCAACGGCCTAGCCCTGTACGCCTGTCATAGGGCAACGCAGGAAAATCGATAACGCACGTGGCACACGCGTGAACGACCCACTAACGCCACTGTAATTCACGTCAATTGTCTAATTTTATTGGAAAATTGTCGAATAGTTGAGTAAATAATGTTATTTTACATGGTAAAAAAAATTTCCCATATTTTTTTAAGGGTAGAAAAATAATGTACAATTGAGATAGAAATGTGTGAATTTTTTTTTTTCGTTTTTTTGCGTAATGACAATACTTTGACGATGAAAAGCGCTGTGGCAGTGCCAGAACCTACCCCAAATAGTGTGTGCGGTTAGTATGAATTCGTGCTTCCGCGTCAATACTTTCGCCGGCCTCGTCCGGCCCCTAACCTTCCCCACTTGGAAGCGACGTAGAGAGCGCGGTCCGCGTAACAATAATTGGCCGGGGAGTACAGTACAGGCAAAACAAGAATTTTTTCTCAGACAAATATTCTTGAGTGTAACGACTGTGCAATTGCATTTAAAAACTTATTAAATTCTATATAAATGTGTGTGCTTTTTTTTTATTGAGTAAATTCCGATCTTGTAAATGGCTTTTTAAGAATTTTTTTTTTCTCCCCTTCTTATACAATTGTTAAAGTGTCAATAAAATTATCCAGTAGATAAAAAATTTTCTATTGCAGAAAATACCGATAAAAATTCCAAGTAAAAAAAAATTATTAAAAGAAAAATTACAATGTTCAAGAAATACCAAGAAAAAAATTTACCCTTTTAAAAAACAAAAAAAAAACTGAAAATTCAACTGCATTTTTAGTCTTAAATTAATCCTAAAGCGATTTTTAAAAATAAAATTTTTTTTAATTTGAAAAAAAAAAAAAAAAAAAAACTGAATTTATAAATTAAAGAAAAATGCGTTAAAAAATGATTTTAAGAATACGCTTAATTACAAATAATTTAAACGTTAAAATAAATTCATATACACATGTTACGCTTACGCATTAATGCACTAAAATTACGAATGTGCAATAAACGTCAGCGATAATACCTATGGCGCTGCTGTACCGCTTCTGCCGATCCGTATATATATATTATATACTTTCCCACAGTTACTGATTCTCTTATAACACACCATAATTATTATTATTCCAATACAGGAAAGAGCAAGCGATATTAAAAATTAAAATAATAAAAAAAAGAAAACCCTAAAAACAACAATAAAAACTTCATATCCCTATATATAAACCGATTAAAAAAAAAAAAACAATTCTGACGCAATTGACCTTCACTTTCGGTTTCGCCCGGTCCATAAATTCTGCAGCACGTTGCAACGTGAAAATAAAAGTGCATCGGATGGCACATGGCCGAAAAATTGAGGACCGTGACACGAATTTCAAGCGACGGCCCCGTGAATTTTTTTTTTTTTCACCTCTCTCTATACACGCGCATTCACATTGCACCGCACGTGCGGCCGTGTTGGTGATGCACTTTCGGCTCTTGCCCGAGTGCGATACGGCTAAGGTCATTGACGCGGTACACTTTTATCGTTAAATATAGACGGCTCGTTCTATACAAGCTGTTGAGCGCTTTGTATGCATCCAAATCTCCGTTTATTTATTTTTTTTTTATTTTATTATTATTATTTTTTGTACTTTTTATACTCTAGTGTGTTTTTTCAACTTTTTTATTCCACGCTTCCGTTGGCCTCTCAACAAATTTTCTCCTCGACATTTTTTTCACACTGCTAATTTTTTCCGCGAAATTTAGAAAACATTTTTTTTTCCATCACGTGTTAAATTTTTTGTGACAATTATTTATTGATAAGGGATTGTTTATTTTTTTGGTTGTTTGATAACTCGGACCTGCACCTATATCGTCTTTCAACTGCCTCTTATATATCCATAACCCAAACATTTAATACTGCCCGGAATGAAAATATCGTGTCTGTGACGTATCATATATTAAGGGGACCCACGACCCTCCTCAACCACGTCGCACACGCCGAAAGTTCAATCGATCCACAAGCTCGACGGATTCCCTTATGTGGAACACTGCTAAGAAATCATTTTTGTCGACGAAAAAAAATTTTTTGCAGATAATTAACATGAAATAATTTAATCTCGATTGAAATATTATCAAAAAAAATTTACCGGAAAGAATTTTAATCATAATTTTTTTTTAATTTTAAGTACCGTTCGTTAAATTAAAATTTGAGAATGATGATGTTTAAACGCTTTTTAATATTTCCTTTTTTTTTTGGATTTAATTTTTTTGTTTGCATTTACTAATTTATTTTTTACTGTCTGAAAATTATAAATATTTTTGTAGAAACACAATATTCACGCAATAAATTATAATAGAAAAAATTTCATTTCTTTGATATATTTTGACGAATAAAAATAACAAAATTTATCCTATATAAAATTAATCATTTTTAATAAATGAAAAAATTTTAAATAGCCTGAAATAAATTTTTATTTTAAGACCCTGTCCCGGATTTCGCGAGATATTTACACGAGTGCGAGAAAGAACGAAAGATAGAAAAAAAAATAGCAAATATAAAGTCGTAGGTGGAGCGAATGGCCTGAATGTTTTCCGTGCGTCCACACACACACACATACATGTATATATATTGCGACTGAGAAGCTTGTGATTTGGCAAGAGTATTATAATGGAGCGTATATATATACTATATATGAAAGAGAGCCGGTGGCGCGCGGTTGCGCTGCGAGTACCTACGTTAAATTATGCAGCGTGCATATTTTCCGGTCTGTTTGGTGGGTCTCAAAGCCTAACCGGTATACAACCCGGCATCACGCGTACCGGGTGACTCGGAAGAAGGGCGACGCAGTGGCGAAATAAAATTATTATAATCGTCAGGTCATAGCGCGTACAGGTATAGAGTCTAGAACACACATACAACGACAATAAACGCGCACCTTACTGAGATGAAACGCATTTTTTCCTGCTCGATAACTTTATCACGGGTCATCAGAAAAAAAATTTTTTTAATGCGGAAAAAAATTTTGTTAAAAAAAATTAAATCCTATTTTTTTTACTGAAAAAAAAAAAATTTTTAATAATTTTTTAATTTATTAAATATTAGTTTAATTTTTTCAATTATTCGAAATATATTAAGTGAAAAAATTCTTTCTGATAAAAATAAAAGTATAAAATTTTTTTTTTTCATTTCCTCAATTAAATTATGCTAAATATTGACAATTTTTTAATGCACTAAAGATATCCAACTAATTTACCCAGTTGAAGAGACAAAATTTTTTGCCAACATTCAGAGCACATTGCAAAGCTGCTAAGAAATATTGAGAGGGGGGTAGTTGCCGTCGGTGGCGAATTGCTTTTACCGGGTTTCCGGGGTGCGTGCTGAGCAGCAAAAACACCACTCATGAAAAAAAAAAATTGCACCGGGCGCGCCTATTTACTATAGAATTTTTTTTCGCTCGAATAATCTTATCATTTTTTTTTTCTTAGAAATATTTAGGTTTTGCCCTAGATATTGTCGCGATTTAAGGCTCTTTAAGCGATTTGTCGCACACACCCTCTTTCTACCAGACTTTAAAAATGTGTGTTAATTTTTTTTCCTTATTAAAATTGAAATAAATTGAGTTTGAGTTTGACCCTATAGGTGTTATAGTGTATTTTAAGGAAAATGTCATTAGGATGGTTTGGAAAAAAAATTTTTTCTAATTGCATTCGCATGATTTAGAGCAAATCTTCACGACGACGAGATTTTCGATGAAAGAGATCGCAAGTGTAATTCGCGTCCCATTAAATTTTCATGCAAAGCGACCGCACAAACCAGGCACCATTTATTCATCCCTCTACAGCACCCTCTCCTGCCCCAACTACTAACCCCTCACATACGCATATTATACATTGAACTCGATAATTAGTATACTTACAAACTAGACGAACGCATGGAAATTTTCTGCATAAGAAATTTTCTTTTTTTTTTTTTTTTTCAATTAATCTCACCCAGTTTTGTATGGATATATTGAACCAATTTAATTGTAAAAATAAATTTTATTTTATAAATTACGGATAATCTAAAATATGAAAAAAAACTCTATAATCAACGCACCACAATTTATTATTTTTTTTTTTTAATTCATTATGAACCTATTATTTCGAAAAAAAATTGTATCTTATTAGATTCGTTAATTTTTCTATAAAAATTTTAACTATATCGAAAACAGAATGATTTTTTGAATTATTTTTTATCATCAAAATCATTCAATTAAATTCCACATGTTTACGAATTGATAAAACAATTTTTAGAATAAAAAAAATCGGTTGAATCCTCTATTTTCATGAACCAAATTTTTTTGTAAACACATCCAAAGGCTTTTAGCGAGGATAAAAAAAAACTAAAAAATTATCTGAACATTACTCTATCAGCATTTGATTTTCTCTACAAAAGATAAAAAAGCTCAAGAGCCAGCGCGATTTATAGAGAGAGAGAGAGAGAGAGAGAGAGAGAGAGAGAGAGAGAGAGAACGAGACTGTGAGCCTTTGACCGGGCTGGCAATCGACGAGTATTGCTCGATGAAGGGAAAAATACATTGGCATTCTACTTTTTGCCCTACACTCTGATTCAAGCGCATTATCCTGCAGTAAACTTGGGTTCCAGCTGGACTCTAGCTATATAGGGAGTATATACGCACGATCAAATAAAAGCCCGCATTCTCCCTCTGGGCATTGAAGCCACGAGCCTAACCTGTCCCAACTTAAAACCAAAAGCACGAGAGAGAAAGAGCGAACGGGAGCAAATGAGAGTGTAGCCTGAGTAAACGCTAGAGCGAGGATGAAGAAGCGAGAAAGGGAAGGCGTGAGACGGGGTAGGAGGAAGCCACCCTAACTGCGGTCGTTGACCCCACGCACAGAGCCGCCAGTCCGGTCCCGCACCCTCCAGTGCCGACGGCGCTCGGTGGCGTCTCACGGAAAAGTATTTGCGTTTTGCGACCAACTTTTTTTTCCACCAACGCGAGACTTAGTCCATACTCTCCTCTGGGATATCAATGAAAAAAAAAAATAATTTTTTCCATCCAAAGACTCAAGTTTACAGATAGTTACATGTACTCTAGCCGATCGCGCGAGGGGTGCATAACGGAAATAACTCGGACGTGATTGGCTGTGTCACTCCGATACGAGGAAAAAAAATTTAAGAGAGCGGATTAGTTTCACTCGGAGTTTTCTCGACCCTCGACAATCCCTTTTCCACCCCCTCGTTCCCTTGAACTCATGCCTGGTTTGAAATTCATCCACGCGCGTCGCGACGCAGACTCGTCTTCCGGGTTCTTTGCCCCGCCGCCGTCGTCGACGGCTTGAACACTGCGCGCGCGATAGTTTGCGTTGTTTTATCATGAAAGGTAAACTCAACTCGGCTCGGACGAGTTTTAACAGTGAAGGTTACACAGGTGTGGCCCGACCAACCCTAAATTTGCGTGTCTCGAGGACGAAAAAAGACGCGAGGGAAACCGGTGAGAGTTGGGCGCGACACCGCGCGTGTTCCCCACATTTGCCCTGAAACTTTCAGGATATTTTACTGCCAGCAGACTCTGACCTACCCTATGCCACACGTGATTTATGCACGAGCGTGAATCGCCCTTGTACAGGGGGATTCGTCTTTTTTTTTTTAGTTAACTAATAGTGGCAAAATGTACAAAACGACGAGCGAACGCGAGATTTGCTATTAAATATTTTACAATTATATGGCTTTAATTTCTTTTACTGGGATATTCCAGTGAGTATAAAGAAAGGTATATATTAATAGCTGCGAATTAGTAACAGCTGCAGCTTTAGAAAATTTCATAGAATATTCTATCAGAACAATTATACTTTTACAACTTTAAAATACTAGCTTTTTTCAGCTATACAATTAAAACCCCCATATGTTTTCATGAAATAATTTTTTTTTTTCTCATTGACTCACCGTTTGAAGAACGTACACTGCCGACACTGATGTTGTGAGTAGTCATGAGCATTTCACAACCTCCAGTAAGTCTGAAATAATATTTTATTCATAAATTTCGATACATTTGACGAAAACCACGATTTAAAGTAAAATAAATCATTTTGGTTTACCTTTATGTCGAAAAAAAATCCCAAACTCCTTCATTTGTTTTACTTGACACGTTTACAAGGAGATAACACATTTATTTTGTATCGCGGGATGCTTTATGTATTGTCCGGGACACTCAACTCAAGGTCTTGGAGATTCACTGAACACATTTCACTCGACGAAAAAAAACAGTAGACAAAACGTGTTTCCCCATCACCGACAACACGATACGACAATGGCTTCAAGTCTCTCACACTGGCGTGGCCGAAAAAATAATCGATTATTTTTGGATCTGCAATGATAAAATGACAAAATAATTATTTTTCTGTTTTATGAGGAATGTTAGTATCTGTATATTACCTGTATGTGCCATTGTCAGCGTAATTCCAAGTTTTTTTACTTGAGGCGATGAGCAAAATAAGTGCGAGGTCATTGACCTTCCGACAATGACTTGTAATCACACAAAAAAAATTAACACCGTCACATTTATTGTCAAATATTGTTTATCACCATTGTAGATAAGGATTTAACACGAAAAATTAGGTGAATGTTCGAAAAAATATAGATATTTCCATTGTTTTAATTTGTCACCTTGGCGGCTTGATAATTCACTCCAGTATTTAGATAGTTCATGCATGTAATTGATGAAAATAATGCGAAATTATTAGCTCAACACGTTGCTCACAATCACGGCAATCGATATTTCACAGAAGATAGGCGGATTAACCGAAAATTCTCCCGATATTCGAGCAATATATTCACTAGAACGCGGATTCACAACGACTGCGCGACAAAGGACGCTCGCGGAGGCAAGATGGCCGCTGTGCTCAACTCGAAACTTTAGGCGCGCAAAATTTAAATTTTCGATTATCGATTATATCGAATATTTGCCAATAAATATTTTTTAAATTAATATTTTATGATTATTATTTTTAAAAAATGCCTCTAATAAAGGTAAATTATGACGTTTTTAAATTTAAATCAACTGATTAATGTCGATTTAAGAATTATGACGTGATATACACACCGGAATTGTTCAAGTTATTCTGAATTTACGTGCACCAAGAGACCGTCGAAATTTACCTCAAATAGGCAATGAATATTTCCGAGCTTCTCTCTAGATAATAAAAAAAAAATTCGGCCACATATTTCTCGATATTCGTCGCAGAGAGGAGAAAAAAAAGTGACATCAGTGGCACTGGCCGTCCGACAACAAAATATTGACACAATAATCACACTTCTACTGTCTCGATTATTGTTAGAAAATGTTCATCAACACTGTGGAGAGTGATTTAACACGAAATATTCAGTGGATGTGTAGGAAAAATGCGACATTTTTTCATTGTGACCTTGACATTGACGTTTCGACAATGAGCTGTTTACCCAGAAATCACACTTTCCACCGTCACAATTATTGTTAAATATTGTTTGTTAACACTGTGGACACTGATTTAGCACGGAAAAATGAGTGGATGTGTGAATAAATTGTGGATATTTTACTCTCAACTCGGTGGCTTGGCGATGCACTTTGGATTTCGTCGATTTTTGCGAGTAATTGACGAAATCAAGTCGAAATTCTTAGCTGTACATGCTCCTCACAATCACGGTGATTGATATTTGATAGATATTAGACGGATGGCTCGGATATTTTCCGATATTCGAGCGATATTGAGGAGGACGCGAATTGTCCAACTTCAGCGCGACGACAACTGACAAGCGACCAAGATGGCGACGCCGTCATCGACAAATTTCCAGCGCGCAAAATTTAAATTTTCGATTATCGATTATATCGAATATTTGTCAATAAAAATTTTTTTAATGAATATTTTATGATTATTAATTTTAAAAAATACCTCTAATAAAGGTAAATTATGACGTATTTACATTTAAATCAACTGATTAATGTCGATTTAAGAATTATGACGTGATATACACACCGGAATTGTTCAAGTTATTCTGAATTTACGTGCACCAAGAGACCGTCGAAATTTACCTCAAATAGGCAATGAATATTTCCGAGCTTCTCTCTAGATAATAAAAAAAAAATTCGGCCACATATTTCTCGATATTCGTCGCAGAGAGGAGAAAAAAAAGTGACATCAGTGGCACTGGCCGTCCGACAACAAAATATTGACACAATAATCACACTTCTACTGTCTCGATTATTGTTAGAAAATGTTCATCAACACTGTGGAGAGTGATTTAACACGAAATATTCAGTGGATGTGTAGGAAAAATGCGACATTTTTTCATTGTGACCTTGACATTGACGTTTCGACAATGAGCTGTTTACCCAGAAATCACACTTTCCACCGTCACAATTATTGTTAAATATTGTTTGTTAACACTGTGGACACTGATTTAGCACGGAAAAATGAGTGGATGTGTGAATAAATTGTGGATATTTTACTCTCAACTCGGTGGCTTGGCGATGCACTTTGGATTTCGTCGATTTTTGCGAGTAATTGACGAAATCAAGTCGAAATTCTTAGCTGTACATGCTTCTCACAATCACGGTGATTGATATTAGATAGATATTAGACGGATGGCTCGGATATTTCCCGATATTCCAGCGATATTGAGGAGGACGCGAATTGTCCAACTTCAGCGCGACGACAACTGGCAAGCGACCAAGATGGCGACGTCGTCATCTAGAAATTTTCAGTGCGCAAAATTCAAATTTCTCAAATATCGACTTATTTAAATAATTAGTGATAAAAATGGTAATAATTTGAATATTTTGGATAGTGACAGCTCAGGAATATTAATCTGATTTTTTTTAATGCACTACGAGAGGAATAATAAATACTATTTTTTGGAGAAAATATTTTTTTTCTAATTCTGTCAATTTTTTGATTCAATTTTTTTGTTTTTATTAGAAGTTTTTCCATCGTTTTGATTATATATGCTGATGCTTCTGCAAAGAAATAGTCGAGCATGGGTGGGAGAAACACTCTCAGGCGTTCAAAGGCTTTAGTCCACACAGTGAAGCTTCGTGAAGGCGAGACTGTGATGTCACTACTGCTCTCAAGAAATAATTTAAGACCAGGTTTTCTTGGTTACACGCGAGTGCATCAGCAATATACATAGTTATCATTTCACATATGACCCTAGAAACATTCACCCTGGTGGGGTACTAGCTCTCAAGTGCCTCAAAAGTTTTTTCAAGCGTGTGGAAAAACTACTTGCACGTGATACTTGGCCTCGTTAATTTTTCCTCATTCAACCACACAAAAAAAAAATATTTAAATTAAATTTTCAACTGAAAAAAAAATTTTCTACTAATCATTACCGTCTGCTGAGTCCAAATAAGTACTTAGATGGATTAGACTGTATAGTCTGGAAAATGGATATTTTTGGTGATTTAAGTGCCTGCAAGTTTGGCCATTAAAAATCGTTTCCTCTACTTGCCCGTTATGACAATATAATACTCACTTTCTGGCAGTTTTCCTGACCTCTCGTACAGTAAAATGTTGAATGCTGAGGTTAACTTTTACCCCGCTAAGAAAACCACCCTCCTGCGTCTCTCTTGCTCGCCTTTTTCATCTCCTATATTTTGATGCAAGGATGCAATATGCGAGCATTCCACGCCACTAAATTACAAACGGTAAGTCGAAAACATTTTACTAGAAAAAAACAAATAAAAAGCAGAAGCTAATTTTCAAGTTTCTATGTGGTTAATAATTTATTAAAGTTTCTGTAAAAAGTCATTTATCATTGTACTTTAATCTGTTTTAATGGAAAAATATGTCATGATTAATTTATTAATTTAAATCTAACAAACTTATGTTCATATACTTAAGATATTTTTGAAACTATAGCATTTACGTCATTTATTAACTGAACATTTTTTGTGCGCCATTAAATGTTCTATAAAAAAGATTCAGTGGAAAAATTCAGTAATTTTATTTTTTTGCTAGATATTTTCGATTAAATATTTTTACTTGTCGATACGGATTAAATTTCGTTAGATCTTATCGTGAAATAATAAAGCAAAGAAAATTGCAAAATGAATCTATAAATAAAATAGAGGTTTACCTTGTAAAATTAACAATTTCAAAATATCTACATATACGCATTATTAATGCCAAAAAGGGTATAGATTTTTGGTTTTTTTGTTAATATTGTGATAACTCGGTAAATAAACGAAATATCGAATAATGTTACATAAATGAAATGATAGGAAATTTAATTTTATACAAAAAATGTAGAATACTTTTTTTCAATATTTCAACGTGTTTTCGAGATATTTGAAAAATACAAATTTCCAAAAACCGATAATTTTTCAAAAAATAAAAGAGATAGAAAAAAATGTACTTAACATTTTTTGTAGAAAATTTAATTCCTAATCATTTAACTGTTATAATATTTTTTGATATTTTTCTTATTTGCAGAGTTATCTCAAAAAATCACGGAAATTACAAGTTATCTGAAGAATTGACTTTTGGCAAAACGAAAAAAATTTTATTTCATCGCAAGCAAACATCCTTTAGTTAGTTTTAAGATTTTTTTACATCTTTTAATATATTAGTGACGCAATATATGGGTCGGTAGATCGATATTGTTGTTTTGAACACAAAGAAAAAAATTTGCAGAAAATTTCCTGTTGATTTTTCGTACGTAAGTAAATATTTTGTATTTAAAAAATTAATGTTCACAGTTCAGTGAAACATACACAAATATGAGAATTAAAGAGAGGATTTAAAAAACATGCACTCTCATGACAACAGCAGTGTATGGAAATCACTTCTTCGAAGCCAATCCTCACAACTGTGGTCACGCGTGCATGGTACGTGGGTACCCAACTGAATGTTCCGTGCCTAATTTTTTACCCGGAAATGCGCCTCGCCAAGGGTCTGCAAACTATTTCACAAAACCCTCGTTTGCGCAAATAGAAAATATCGTGCAACCATATAAACGTGACTAAGTATAATTACTACACCATCACTAAACACCTCAATTTTCAAAAAAATCTTCAATTTTCCAATCCTGAACCATAGAATTTATCATCACCGCTTTTATCGACATGCCATCGACCTCTAGCTGATGCAGAAGGGCGCGGACGCCAGTGATAAAAAGAAAATAGCACGCGAAAGGGCGACATAAAAATAAAATAAGGAGAAAAAGCTATCCAACGCATAGCCCAACTCATTCCTCGAATGCGCGCAAGAACTGCGGACTTTTTACGAGTGCGTCTCGATGAAATTGATCGCGCGGACTCACCCGACACCTTCGTCGACGCCGTAAATACACGCGCGATACACTATCTTAAAAAAAATTAGTTGCAGTTTTTTTTTATTTTTTAATTATCCACATGTTTTTTATCTCAAATATATTTTTCATAGATATCTCAGCCATTAAATCATCTATCGAAAATATAATAAAAAATAAATGAAGATTAAACAAAAATTTAACCCTCAATGTATATAAAAACCTGTTAATTCGAACTCCCGAAAAACTTGTGCGAGTGGCAAAAAAAAAAAAAGAAACAGCGTGAGAGCTCGGGGGTGGAAGAGGGCAAGGGTGGACATGCTCGGGGAAAGAATATAGCCCTCTAGTGCTCGGGAAAAATGGTGGGGTTGTTCGGGGGGTGGGTTAAAGGTAGCGGGCCAGAGCCTCACTTTATTTTTATGCAGTTATTGATCTTGGCAGAAGCCGCTCGCCCGCGCCGTTACCCTCTTCTTCACTGCCTCGTTCTTTCTCCCTCTGCTGTGTGGCGGCACCCTCCCCTCGCGCAATGCATGCGCTGCCGTCTCTCTTGGTCGCGTCAACCAGGCCGACCCACACCCCACGACGCTACAGGGTGGCGGGTAACTAGCTTATCAAAAAATGGGCGTTGCCGCCTCCTCTGCGGGTATCTTCCATTGTAACCCGCACACCTGCACACCTTTCTCTCCTCGCTGCGCGTCTGATGCCGGGGCAATCCGCGGGCAGGCGGGAGATGGCCCGGGGAGGCGCGGAAGCGAAATAAGATATCGGGACGCGGAGTTGGAAGGGCGCACGACTCCCAGAACCATCCCGAAACAGCCCCACTACCATTTTCTTCCAGGGTGTGTCCCATGCTTCTTCGATTTAGGGTAGGTTCGGGACCACCCCTCCGTGCCAAAGTATTTGTCACTAATACTACCCACGCACTCGCTGCATATAAGCTGTAATGCACACGCACAGCGCTCACGTTTCGCGCGCACACATACATACGATGCTCGCGATCTCGCGCGCTCAGCCGAGCGCGCGGACTGTGTGCAGCCGATCGATGTCGAGACGGTCCTTAATTATTGCGCAGGAGGGGCGCCGCCGAGTCTTTTTTCCGTCACTTCGCTTCTTCCGTGTATGTGTACATATTCGGGTCTCTTGAATTCGTCGCCCGCTGTGTCGCGCGTGTCATGTCTTCCGCGTTGGAACTTTTGCTCCCACGCGCGCGCTCACCGTCGACACCCTCATATATTGCACACCATCCGAAATTCCCAAAGTCACTCTTCTTCTTGCTTGTATTGCGAGTTTTTTTTTTTTTTAATGTTATTGATGGAGTCAATACATTTTTTATTTTTTATCGATTTTTTTTTATTTATTCACTATATCTCAATTTTGCATAGCAAATAAATTTTTTTCTTTTTCATTATTTTATGTGCATGTTATTGCAGAATTAATCTGAAAAATTAAATATTTCTATACAATGAAATAAAATCAAAATTAAATCAAATTTATAAAAAAAATTGCAAATTTTTATAAGTATTAGAGAAAAATTATTCATTCAGTATTTTAACATCATTTTTCATTCAACTGATGAAAGATTGCACAGTAAAAATTAACCTACATCATGAAAATTTTAAAAATTTATAAAAAACCTAAAAAAAATAATATATTTCGCTGAAATATTTTACAGAGATTTCGATTTCTTTTGATTTTTTTCTCAGAATAAAATTCCATCCTATACTATAATTTAAAAATAAATGGAATAAAACCAGATTGAAAATAATTTCGCGATGAATCTGATAGGTAGTAATGAAAAAGCTTGAATATTTGTGATGCAAAGTTGAATTTAGCGCGATAAATTTTCGTCAGAGGGTGATAACTCGGCTAAGAGAACAGAAGCGAAAAGTTAGAGGGGGTATAATAGAGTATATAGTGAAAGGAAGAAGGGATGAGTATGCCCTGGGCTGCGCGGGTAGCAACAGGCATCTGTTGCGATAGAAGACGCGATAGATATCTACCTGCGCCATCTACTTACATGCATTGGCTTATGTACGACGCGCGGATGCTCGCACACTGCCGCGCGCATCAGTTGGTCTGGGGGTGAAAGCGCCGAGGGTTGCGAGGCTGCGGAGGAAGTCAAAGGCGGAATAGGATAAGCCTCGAATAGACTACTAGTGATTCACACGTGGTAGATTCTCCATGTATGTATAACACGCGCTATTTAGCCTTCACAAGTGTTCGAGATGCATTTCATTTTATCCATTGACTGCAGATGTGCTTTCCAATAGTCGTTGATGATATTCGAGTTGCAGAATATTTGGCACACGTCGCGGAAACGGCGCGCAGATGAATGCGTAACTCGGGCATTGGAAAAACAACTGCATAGCGCCTGCGGAAGCTCATGGCGGACGAGACAGCATTGACAGCAGTTAAATATACACAGTCTATTCAATTTTACTATTAGGACAAGAGGCTGAAAATTCTCCTTCAATTTACTACACAATAATAAAAATTTTTTTTCTCAAAAAATATTCTGAAATTTTAGTTTTTCTCACGACAGGACAAAATAACAGTTGTTTGAACAACTAAAAAAATTCCATATATTTTGTATATATATATTGCAACAATTATAATTTTTTTCAAACGTTAAATTATTGTTTTTTAATGTTTTTAAATTAGAATAAATTTCTTAAAGAAATTCAAAAATCTAATATCAGTTGAATTTTTATTTGTATATTTTTATTATTGCTGTTGAAAAATTTTTCATTGCATAGAAATTTTTTCCACCCACCTACGCATTAGGTATAGAAGAAAATACCAATCGTTTAGTGGGCGTCATGATGCCCTTTCTATATACCTATATTAAGAAAATGTGATCAAGATGGTCGGAATTTTATTATAAAATTTTTTTTTTAAATTGATTTTCCTGAACTTTCTGAGAATATTCTGGTGCAGTTATTTTACTGGGCGTTATCTTAGATTCGAGCCAGAACCACCACGACACAAAGGGGGTGGCATCCCCTAACTTCCTGCCCCTGTTGCGCTTAGTGTTAAAGTATATATCTATAGCGTGTGAGGTAGCCGGGATTCAACGATTGAATTGAGCAGTAGATTTGCATTTAAGGTATAGTTCTACTGGCTGTAGTTTTCTAGTGAAGAAAAATAAAATTACCCTTAAAAAAACCTTCCCTGTAAATATATGAAATTACATGTAAAAAATTTATAGCAAAAAAATTTTTTTTTTTCAAAATTTTTCATCTAAAATACAAACTATAAACGCAAAAACTGTAATTCCAATTTTTTTTTTATATCAAAAAAATATTTCAAAATCGGATCTTATTTCTTTAATTAATTAAATGACTGAAACATCTTTTAAAATTAAATTATCCCTAGTTTTTAATCATTAAATACGTGAAAAAACATTTTGAATTTAAAATTACGATGATTTTTTTAATTTTTATACCTGGAAAACTTATTTCATATTCAGGTAAATGAAATGGTTGGTTAAAATCTGTCTTTAACTGCAGAACAACTACTACAGAAAAAAAAAGTAGAGAAAGAAAATAATAACGACAAAAAAAATGCAAACTCGAGGAAAAAACGAAGTTTTCAACGTACACAATCGTGGGCGAACAACTTTGAACGATTACACCGTACGCAATAATTGTTAGTTATCGAGCGATTGAATATATATACGAATATTTTAAATAATTCAGTTTCAATTGGGGCAAAGTCATTGCTCGATGTAACGAGCGTATACCGAATTCTCCCTCGAGTAGCGAGGTTTAATAAGAGAGAGATGTCTACTGAACAGCCTATGCCACACGTCGGTCGATAGTTGCAATGTATAGAGGAGACATTGATGATGACGATGGTGTAACATTCGTATAAAGGGACATGAGTATTATTTGATTTAACTGAGAATGTTCACGCTTCTGTGGCACTCTGAAAAATGAGTTGTGGCAGTCACACTATTATATATATATGTATGGAGTTTTTTCAATTGTGCAAATAAAACATAAAAAAAATATATATCTAACCCATTTTATTATTTCATTCTGTGTCAGTGTGTCGCAGTCTTGTGATAATAAAAAATAACTAAAAAAAATTTTTAAACTCAATATTTTTAAATACATTATTAAATTATTTATAAATAATACTAATGATAAAATAATTATTTTTCTGCGAAATTTAGAACTTTTTGATATGTGAGTTTTGGAGCTTTTAACAAAAACATTTTTCGCTACAGTAGAAATTCCACAGCGAAGCATTGGAAATTTAGTTTATGATTATACAATGGGCTTATAAATCGTGAGCGATAAAACATCAATTGTGTGTATACCTTGCAATGTGACACTTTGAAACACAGCAATGCCACCTAAAAGCGCGACAGATAGGACGCGAAGTATATGCACGATAGGCGGGCAGCGTTATCATAACCCACTGACGCCAAATATTGATTTTGACACGTACATGTCGCGCGAACATGATGTATACGTGACATCTCACCGCTCAAAGTCTATAATTTCCAACAAAATAACAAAAATTTCCCTGAAAAAAAGAAAAAAATTACTGCGAGAAGAAAAACGAGTTCATTGTTGAAGTTCAGGCAGATGTGGCTCGATGCCAAGGTGGCCTTGAGTCGTGAGAAACGTCGGAGAAAGAGTAAGAGTAAAAGCAGAGAGAAAATACGCGACTGTTTCGCATGCATCAAGTTTTAAACGCGCGCGTGTATATATACAATGCAGTCAAATATTTGCCTATATACAGCGAGAGAGGGAAACGATTTGCTTTCGCCACTTGACCGCGTCTTCGTCAGCGTCGAAATGTGGATATTTCTGGACGCGTCCTTGGTCGTAACGAACGACGAAAGGCGCGCCCTCGGTGCATTATTGGCCGCCGCGAGGATAGAACGAATGTGTGTGGACTTGGCGACGTCGCCAGAGCGAGAGAGAACGTCGAATAATGCCCAAGGAATGCGCATTTCCTGCAGACCAAATCAATTGTATGTATGTGTGCATGTTGTTCATACATATACAAGTGTGCACACAAACACTCGGTGCGGGTTTTTTTTTTTCAAGTCGATGTTTTCGCAGTCGGATAGTACCGTTGCATGCACCAGCGTAAAAGGAGGTCATGGTGCAAAACCCAATAGCAACAATAACGCGAGAACTATAAGTTCGTGTACCAACCGAAGTCTTTCAAGCCAAAGTATATTGCAGGGATTCGTTTTATTTATTGTCATAGTCTTAGCGAACTCTCTTGAATTTTTTTTCAATCATTCAAAAATAGATATTTGAAACTTTTTATAGTTTTTGATCATTCATCGACTGATACTCAAGTAAATTTAATTTGGTAATTCATCGATTGAAGATAATTCATCGTGTGTCGATAAAAAAGTATTGTTTATGCAATTGAACAATCGATGGAATGCTCCAGGGGTGAGCAAAAAATTGTTAAAAATCCAACTTCATCGTGAGTTCATTCCTCGTTAATTTCTCTTATAGCTTATTTTACTGATGCGGACGAATAGAACAAGATCTGAACTGTAGCTCGATCCAGCAAGGTTCTCCAGACTGTTTTCTATCTGGTACAACAAAGACGAATACACCCTAGAAAAAGCTCGTGAAATCCGGAAAAAAATCAAAAAAGAATGTTATAATTTTCTGAGCTCATATACTACGATCCAGAGATTATGGAACAGTCCTAGTTCAGTAGTTCCACAAGATGTAGAATTATAAACAAATAAACTAGCTAGAGAAATGTTTAAAAAATTCTATAATATTCCACACGCTGTGGATCGTCGTATAAAGTGACAGAATTTTTTTATGATCATTTAAATTATTTCCCGGTGGCTTAGGGGTGGTCCACCCGCGTGGAATTTATTAATTATTTAATTACACTTCTAAAAATGAACTAAAGAATAATCCACTCCCTGATGTGGATCGTCAAATATGATGAGAGAAATTCTTACCCCTTTTTTTAATTTAAATGGCAGATAGAACGAAGCCGTGGGTAAAGCCACGGGTGAAATTAGTTTAAAAAATATTATAATACTTTATTGAAATTTTAGCGCTGTTTTTAATCATTTACCGACTGCTGTTTAACTCAAATTTATTCGGTAAATCGGCAACTGCTGGCAAGTTACTGCATGATACTAAAATATAAGTATTTTTTTTAGAGAAATCCCGTTTTTATATATTTTATTGTCATTTTTTCTTATAATTTTTTTTTAAATTAGAGTTCAAAAATTATTTCCGCGATTAATAATGTTAATTGATATAACGGAGCATTTGTCTAGCAACCACTGGAGATGGTAGCACCTGCCTTGACAACGAAACAAACAACATAAGGGTATTCCAACATGACGCATTTAAAGTTCAGTTTTTCGTATTGAACGACGCTGTTATTTATTCCTTTTAATGATGGTAAAATAATGTTTTTAATTGTGTGAAAATAAATTTTCTAAATTTAATTGTGAAATTTATTTATTTTTTTATGCACGAAATTAAGTGTTTCACGTCAAAAAAATCTGTTGGTTGCAATAATCAATATTTTACTGTATTTATTAAAATTTTGTTTTGTTTTTTTCTTTATTTTGTGGTAAAATGGTGATATAGTGGAACATAGTGTGAAAAATTTAAAGAAAAAAATTTTTTTTCCAGGGATTACTGTCTATTTTGCGCAAATTGCGCTCAAATCCCGATCGAGAACTTCGATTGCTACTTCTTGGACTTGATAATGCCGGAAAAACGACCATTTTAAAATCCTTGGCCAGCGAGGACATAACTCAGGTACATATACTATTTATTATTAATTTAATTAGATGTCGAGCAATCGATCTGTTTGCATTATTTATTTTTATCACTAGGTGACGCCCACTCAAGGTTTTAATATCAAAAGCGTGCAGAGCGAAGGATTTAAGCTCAATGTTTGGGATATTGGAGGAGCCAGAAAAATACGGCCTTACTGGAGAAATTATTTTGAAAATACCGATGTCCTTGTAAGTTGTTTTTTTTTTTTTTTCATTTCTTCATTAATATTTCGATAACTTGGTAAATAAGTGAGATAATGAAAAATAATATATTGATGAAATTTTAGGAAATTTAATTGCCTATAAAAAATGTAGAATCAATTTTTGTGATATTTTTTGTTATTTTAGAGATATTTTGAAAAATATTAATTTTAAAAAATCCGTAATATTTTAAAAATTAAGAAAAATAGAAAAAAATCGACTCAACATTTTTTGTAGATAATTTTATTCTTAATCATTTATTTTCAATGATATTTTTTGTTATCTTGCTTAGTTTCGGAGTTATTTTCAAAAAACTAAAAAAAAAAAAAATCACAAAAAATGCAAGATTTCGAGGATCTTCGTTTGAAAAATTTTTTTATTGTGTTTAAACGACTTTGATATTGGTTAATAATTTTTTTGATCGATGGTTATGATTTTTTTTTAGATTTACGTTGTTGATAGCGCAGATATTAAAAGACTGGAAGAGACAGGCCAAGAGCTGACTGAACTTTTGCTGGAAGAAAAACTCCGGGGTGTTCCACTTTTAGTTTACGCCAACAAACAGGACCTTGGACAGGCTGTTACTGCTGCGGAAATTGCTGAAGGATTGAATCTTCATTACATCAAAGATCGCGACTGGCAAATTCAATCATGTATCGCTACTGACGGAAAAGGCGTCAAGGTATTTCTCCTTTTTTCTTCATCATAATCGATGATTTATCATAAATAAAACAAATAAGAAATTTATCAAACAAAATTTTGTTTTTTTTTTTTTAAAGATCCTCAGCATAAAATCCATCATAGAATTAATAGAGTAAATAAAGAATTTTTTTCACATTTTCGAAGAAGCTATAGCATATTTGTTGAGGAAAAGATTAATTTTCATTAAAAAATAGTTTTTTTTTTTAATTTTTATTCGAATTTTCTTACAGAATATTGTGCGATTATTAATATAAATAATTTTTCTTTATTAATTTTTTGTAAAAAGTAGTAAAAATGATTAATTTTGATGTGTATTTCAGGAGGGACTAGAATGGGCATGCAAAAATATCAAAAAGAAATAAATGAAGAAAATGGATCTAATTAGAATTTTGTACATTTTTCACACTTTATTCATGTTCTACCTAATATTTACAAGATCGAGTTGTGAATAGAGTGTAAATATAATAATAACAATAGCGCCATATGAAAGCAATGGAGGCGCAATTTCAGGTCAATCTATTGTATCGTCGTAATAGAATGATTTTCACATTTTGAGCAAAATGTAGTTGTTAATAATTATCTACTGATGCACACGTATTTTTTTATATAACATTTGTCGATACAATTAAGTGACCTTTTTGCTTATTACATAGATATTATTATTGCCGCAACTTGAAAAATTTATTTTAAATCTTAATAATAAACTTTTTTATCAAATCAACATTTGATGCTATTAGATCGATAAAAATTATGTGATTTTTTATTTGTCAATAGACACTGCCAATAATTTGGTGATGATTCAATTTTTGTACGAAGAAAATCTACTTAATGTTGACAATGATATGTTTTTTTTTATAATTCACTATGGATAGCTTCTGTGGTGACTCGTATTTCTTCTTCATGGAATTCGCTGCAATCCACTGGATACTTTTCCTGCAAACGATTCAACAATTTATATTTTTTATCAATTTGATTTTTTTTTTTTGGTGATTTTTTAGAGAAAAAATTGTTTTTTCAATATTAAAATGTTTTTTAATTAAATAAATATTGCAGTTAATATAGGAGTCACTAGTTGAGACTATTTTTCAATGTATGTAACAGCAAAAAATATTAATGATTGTGATGTAATATAAATTACTGCGATAATAGTAAGAATTATATGACCTCAAATGTCAAACTAGAGCGAAAATTGTGTTTTTAAAAACTTGGGGCCTTATTAAAGTGACTTAGAGCGAAAAAACATATTGTTAAAAATCGTGCAGATAACGACAAAATACGTTTTTCCTCAAGGACTCGAACAAATCGCGTCATTAATGGTAAAAATGACTGTAACGTTTTTTTTTTTCGATTAGAAAGATAAATTAAAAATGAGAATTTTTCTAGAAAAAGTTGACGGAAAATGGTTTTTCAATGATTTGTAATATTTGATGAAGAAAAAAAAATTTTTTTTGTCAATTTTCAAAGTGGCATATTTTTTGGAAATCTCACTGTTTTCGTGACTTTTTTAGTTTTATACCAATAACTCGATAACTATACTAAATACTGAAAAATATTATATAAGTTAAATGATAGGAAATTTAATTTCCTACGAAAAATGTAGAATAAATTTTTTTTTAATTTTGCTTTGTTTTCGAGATATTTTGAAAAATTAAAATTTGAAAAAACCAGTAAAATCTCAAAAACTAAGAAAGATAGAAAAAAATTTAATGGATATTTTTTGTAGGAAATTAAACCCCCAACAATTTTACTTCTATAAAATTTTTCATTATCTCCTTTAGTTGTCGAGTTATCGCAAAAAAACCAAAAAAATTACCAAAACGTCGATATTTCAAGGGGGAAACCTCTGAGTAAATTTCACAAAAAAAAAATTTTTTTTCTATCGCAACTAAATGCTCTAAAATTTATTCTAGATACCTTATCATACAATAATAATATTCTATTTCACGTTTATCAAATGATTTCACACCGTTGTGGCGTTATAATTGAATTTTTTCATAATTATCAAAATTGAGGGAGTAAAAATGGTTTTATTGATTAATTTAATTGAGTTAGTCAGTTGGAATACTTACAAAACACTGTTCACTCTCTTGAATAGCACCGTAGAGTGACCAAAAGCTGAGATTCGTCTTGGTACTGATAAACCAAGCGGCTGGATAGCTGCTGACTTTCGTTAAACCACTTCGAAGAGTAGAACTTCCACTCTCATCAGTATTTTTCTGATTAATCACGCACAATATATGCGTTGCACACTTCGGGGACTTGATGGCCCACTTGTAGGCTCGATAAGTCTAGAAAAAAATTTTAATCTCCTGATAAAAAAATTTATTGTTTCACGAAACTATAAAAAAACGTTTCGTCGAAAATTAAGAGCACTTTATTCGCTAATATCTCGATAAGGAATCGAGATAGATAGATTTAGTTAAAAACCTTTTTTGTAGCTAATAAAATTTTCTACAAAAAAGGTTTCTTGAAAAAAATTTATAGCATCAATAGTTTTGAAGATATGAGGAGAAATATAAAAAATCTACCTTGAGAATTGGTGATATGATGTCATTGTTGATGGTATCACTCAGTCGACTGCTCAGCTCATTGGCGTTCACTCGCGACATGATGAATCCCTTTTCCGACGCCAGTTTCATCAAGTCCTGCACGTAGGCCACAGCAGGCTTGATGTACTTTGCACTGTCCAAATTCGTGTTGAGATACCGCTTTGCTCCTGCGTTGACCATTCGTGTCAGGCTCTCCGACGGTCTTGTAGGGTCGAATAATGAGGATTTAGGGAATCCCTGTGACTTTAGAAAACTATTGCCCACAAATTGGGCGGTTGTGAGGTATCGCTGCTGCACAATCGGATCAGAAATGTGCGAGATCCAGTCTGCAACGAAGTTTGTCAACGATCTTATCCATCGTCGACGTGCCATGGGGTTTTCAAAGCTTTCCAAAATCTGCTCCCACTTTATTTGACCCCTCTCATCCGTCATTGTACCTACGATACGCGCAAGTCCACTGTTCTTCCACAAGGTCTGCCCAAGTTCCGAATTTCTGCGCAGAAAATAAAGTAAATTTTTTTATATCTTTCTCAGTTTTTTAGATATTACCAATTTTTCAACATTCTTATTTTATACAAATATCTTGAAAACACATCGAAATATCGAAAAAATTTATTCTACATTTTTTGTCGGAAATTTAATTTTACATCATGTAACTCCTATGAAATTTTTCGCTATCTCGCTTATTTGACGAGTTATCAGCAAAAAACTAAAAAAAAAAATCACGAAAATGGTTATTTCTCGGTTTTTGTATCATACTGACACAATATTAATCGAATTATGAAGAAAACAAATTTTGAAATGTATAGTATTATTAAAAATTAAGATATCCAACTAATTACCTAAAGTGATCCCACATGACATGAAGGTTTTCGATGACCGGAGGCATGTACCAGGCATGACCAGAGTGATCATGCTTCTTCGTCGACGTACCAGCGTTCGCCGCAGAATCACCACTGCTAAAGCTCTCCAAAACCATGGGCAGTAGTCCCATAAGTCCCTCTGCATTAGTATTCGCCCCAGAGCCCAAAAACATGCTGGCAACATTCATCATACTCTCAAAGTCAAAACTCGGCGTTACAGACTCATCATTGACTTCTTTGCCAACTCTGGAGTTGCTAGCCGAAGCAACCATCTGTAAAACAGGCCCAAGCATCGACAAGTCCATACCAGACTGCCCTTTACCCTGCTGCCCGCCGCCTGACATCAAATTCCCCAAACTAGAAATTATCTGACCCAGTCCTGCAGCAGCTCCTGAATCCTACAGACATCACCATCATTTTTAGCATTTAAAAAAACCTTCCAACTACTCCACTACCCACTTAAAATCATGATTTCATCAGTTAACAATTTTTTTATTGGGATTTAGTTCCTCTAACCTTTTTTCCAGCGTCGGAATCTTCGAATTTGCTGGCTCCAGGTGACTCCTCAGAGAAAAACGTGCTAGCTACCTCCATGAAAGCACTGGAAATGTCCACTTCATTTTCTTTCTCAGCATACACGGCCCCCAGGAGTGCCAGGACTATCAGCAAAGTTCCAGGAAGCTTCATCATGTGATTCTAAGGCGGAAAATTGACGGATAATAATTTTTTTATAATTTTTTCGGTGGTTTTAAGGGGGCTAATCAGCCTCAGGGATGGTTTAGGGTTATTTTTAGGACTGATACATGTGCTGTCGTCCTTCCAAGACACACCGGATACGTTTCGGGCCCGTAGTCACTCAGATACCGTTGCTCCTTGGACGGGCGCGCGCTCAGTCACGCCTTTCTACGTTTTATTTTAGCAATCCTGTGATTTATTTAACGCGCGAGGTCAAGAGTATGAGGATTCTCGATGAGGCACTCTGAACAATAAGAAGTTTGCTGAGCTGCTTCATGAACTACTCGCGTGATTATGGCTTTACAGTTTTAATAACATGCTGCAGGAGGTCATTCACTCGTTCTGTTTTATCCAATGAGAAGGTTCTGATCAGAAATAGCAAGAATTAATGTTAAATATCGGTCATTTGTGGATGGATTTGTATAACTGTTGGTTTGAGTACCGTAATTCCGCATTAAATTGACATTCTATGGCGTTATATTGGCTGTCGATTTGGTGGAAATAACGGAACGTTAGCAATGCGTGGAGTCATTCGATTATGAAATCAATTTTTGTCTCGATTTATCATTACCCATTGGAAATTCTCGGTGGAATTTTGGGTCCCTCGTCGGCAAGGACATATATATCTTTCTTGTGGGCATTTTTTTTTTTTTCGAGGGCTAGCTGTGTCACGAGTCCATCAGGACAAAAGGGACTGTTATTTTGTTTTGGGTCGAAGGTATATCCTAAAACTGTCATGACATAATTTTTACATCAGATATTTTTTTAACGGTCATAAAAAATATTTTTTTGCTAATGGAAATTTATTTTTAGAAATTTTTATAGGTAAATATAATAATTTTGTTTTTTCACTTACTTGGTTGTTATTTTAAATATTTTATTATTTTATGTGTTGATTTTTAAACAGGAAAAATTTTTTATTTATTGTTTTTATGCACGCGATATACACAGAATATATATGTTGAAAATATATTTCAAAGCAATTATTTCAAGGCACTTTGTATAATTTTTTTCGCATAAATTTAACCATTTAAATTTTATCAATATTGTTTAGATAAGCAGACCTTGAGAATAATTACGTTCTAGTTTAACAATGCTATAATAATACTTGCAACGATATAACTATAAGAATAAAATTAAAATTACTATGAAAAATATGAATTTTCAAGTAAAAAGATAGTTTTGAAATTTTGTATTTATTTTTTATGAGTGATTTAGATATGATTTTGTGCATTGATATGTAGAAAAAAAAATTTGTTTCAATTGAAAAAATAAGGATTAACATACCTTAGATTAGAAATAAATTATCCTGGTGTTTTTCCAGCAAACTAATAACTTCTTAGAATATAAAACGATTTAATACTTGGAAAATGACGCCAGAGTTCATACACCTGACGCTGTTGTAGCTTGACTGGCGTCCAACGCCGGCCAACGGTACTTATCTACCTAAGCACGTCCGGGAACCTGTGTTCAAGCCAACAACACAATGAAACACTCCAGAATACGCAAAGGCCATAGATCGCAGTCTAGAATCGGCGATTTATTGTTGTCAGTCATGGTGGAAAATTTTTTTTTTATGATAAGAACGATTTGAGGGTTGGTTAGGTGTATCCAACCCTATAGGTTGTTTTTTTAATTTTGCTATTCACGTGATGAAGTACTGCTCACTCTTATTATTACTCACTTGGATGATATTCACGTCAGGCTGATGAGAGAATTCAATCTGGAGGATTCCTTCGTGTAAAACCGGCTCGCATCCCCTCTCTCGTCCTCGCTGAGGACACTTTCGGCCTTATGCCAGTCACTGACCCTTCAGGAATTAGGGATCTCCAAAATTATTCTTCATAGGGGGCTATAATCCAGCTCAAGAATTTCGGTGATGTAAATTTGTAGCCAATGGTAATGAAAATATATATCTTTAAAAAAAATTTATTGTTTTTGTCAGTAAAAAATATATTTACGATTAAAGAAAAAATTTTTTTTTTCGAATATTTTATTATTTGATAACAACCAAAATTTTTTCAACAGTTCTAATGGAATTTTAAATTATATAATGAATTCTGACAATTTTTTAAAGATGAATTCGATATAACGGCTCAAAAATTTTGAAAAACTTCAGGAGGAAATAATGGTGTATCGCGGGGTTTACGGGATGTTAAATGTTTCATCAAAAAAATTGATAGAATGGAATTTTTCTTATTTTTTTTCACCATTTAAATTATCAAAAGTTGAAAAATACACTTTTAAAACAAAGAAATGCATTAAAATTATTTATATTTTATAATTACATCACAGTTTTCGATTTAAAAAATTGATAAAATGAATTTAGAAAACACTATTTATACCCGCAAAACAACATTGTACAAATATTTATCCCACCAACGATTTTCAGCAACTTCTGGAATATTCAAGAATTTTTCACCAACCAACTGAAGAGTAAGCACCAGGACTGGACATGTAATTTATTTAATTCCTCAATCACCCAGTAGATCAAGCCTACGATTTTATGTGCAGTTGAATTGCAGGTAATTTATCAAATAGCAGACTTATATACCCCCGAGAAATATTTAATGCACCGAGCGCATGGATTTTCCCTATCCAAATGCACAAATCAGCACGAGCGTCATTTCTCTATACCCAAAAATGAAGTGGAACTCTGGTACTGCTTACGAGCTAACAATCTACAAGATGATAACGTGGCCATTGGGTATCTGGCCGTTAAACCGGGGTGAGATATTTACCGAGATACGCCTGGTCCTAGCAGCAATGACGCAGGTAAGATGACAAATCACTCAGATATATCCTGGAACTCATAATAAAAATTTAAATTCAGGCTGCGAGCTGCATTTGCCTTAACTTGGAGATGTGGAACAATTGTCGTGGTCTCGAGGACCTTCTGGACATTTTTGTCCTCAGTGTCTTCTCTCTGTTGGCCTGTGTCAAGGGCCTCCTCGTTAGGTACCACCGCGACGAGGTTTACAGCAACGTCGAATCGGCCATTGACGACTGGTTCCATGTGGCAGAGAAAAAAAAATCTCGCGACATCATGACTAGACATGCTCAAATCGGCAGGATCGTCTGCATCTCTCTAATGGCTCCAGCCTCCGGTGGGACACTGTCATGGATTGTGTTTGCTCTGCCTCTTCCCATGTTTGCCCCTGAAAACATCACAGAACCATTGAGAAATTTTCCGATGCAAACTGCGTGCACTTTCGAGGCTATTGTTCAGTCGGATTTTTATTACGTTGTTTTTGTCGTGCAAATTTATCAATTGGTGACTACTTGCCTTGGGAATTGTGGCAATGATGTGTTCTTTTTTGGACTAGCGATGCATGTGTGTGGCCAATTGGAGATTTTGGCTGATGAATTTAGATCTGTCCGGCAACCACAGGGGGTAGCAGAGGCACAAAGGAATTTTCAAGTTCTCGTGCAGAGACACTCTCATCTGATCGATCTGTCGTTTAAGCTGGAGAATACCTTCAATTTAGTCATCTTTGCACAACTCATCATGAGTGGTATTCTCATCTGTATCATGGGTATGCATTAGTTGATGACACAGC
Organism: Macrocentrus cingulum; assembly: GCA_002156465.1. NCBI lineage: Eukaryota > Metazoa > Arthropoda > Insecta > Hymenoptera > Braconidae > Macrocentrus > Macrocentrus cingulum. Next base: position 25,111 of record MVJL01000034.1, on the reverse strand, counting down.
GGTATTTTAGGGGAGAAATCTCAAAAAACTGAAAAATTATTTTATAAAAAAATGAATAGTTAATAATATATAAAAAAAAAAAAAAATAATACAAATACAAGATATGCATTTCAAAATTTTTTAAATACGAAAAACTTTTTTTTATATCCCAAAAAAAAACAAGATTTATAATTTTAATTTTTTTCGATAGAAAACAAATTTATCAAGACATTAAAAAAGTCGAAATAAATAAAAAAATATTTTTTAACACAGTATCTGAGTCACTATTAAAACAAAAAATTAAATTTTTCAGGTTTACAAGTGATCATGGCACTGCTGACTGGAGACATGTTTGCCGGTATAAAAGCCAGTATAGTTCTGTCTTCTCTCATGTCCCAATTATTTCTCTACTGCTACGGAGGTGACTATTTGACATCACAAAACGAATCTCTAGCTCTGGCAATCTACGAGAGTTCTTGGTACGAGGATTCTCCAGTAGCAATGAAAAAAATTGGATTTATCATTAGCCGAGCAAACAAACAAATTCACGTAACAGCCGGAAAATTTTTCCGCATGACTCTCAGTACATTTGTGGACATTTTAAAAGTATCACTATCCTACATGTCCGTGCTTCGTGTTGCCATAGACGTTTAAAACTTGTATATTCAACTTCCATATGTTGCTTTTTAAAGTTTATAAATCACAAAAGGAATTAACAACAAATTCGTGTCGTAAAACTCAGACTTTAATATATACGCGCTTATACAGGGAATAATAAATTTGCGGATGATTCACGCACGCAATAACGTGCACGATTTTACGTACACCCTATCAAACAATATCCCTGTATTATAAGCCTAAAAATAAAATAAAATAATAACATGAAACAAATAAAAATCTTCAAATAAAATATCATAAAAAAATTCTACAATCAGTATAATGTTCTTAATACTTGCGTGACTGCATTAAACTAAAATAATATTTCCAATAGCTGCAACTAAAATAGAAAAGATGAAATATTATCAGATCCCTAGAACAAGCATTGAATTAAACTAAATATACCACATCAAATATCCTTAGAAAATAATAACCTTGCGATTTTCTTTAAAATAACCCCCCGATTCTGAATAAAAATAATTATATAGCAGCGGGATTGTGCAGGAATTAATGACTGGATCTATACAAAAAGAGGGTATACTTACAATGAATAATAAATCTTTAAATGACAACCCTCAGTCGTGGTCTAAATGGTTTAGTACTTGCGAAACTAAATTACTAGTTTGATTTAAAGACGGTCTTCTTGGCGAAAGCGCTTGAGGGTGGCGTGGAAGAGCTTGTGAGCTTGCGACCATGCGCGCTAAAGGCTGGAATTCCGATGCTAAACAGGCATTTTCCCTCTACTCATATCCAACCACAACTGTTGGTCTCTGGCCGGTGATAAAGGACTCGTTATTTATTAAATTTCGCGTTGGTTTGGTTTTTTCCCACGTGGTAAGTGTACCAGCACCTGCAAAACATCAACATAAACCTGTTAAATATTGTCTTGTTGTTTTGGGATTGAGTTTTGAGTTCCTCTCGTGATTTTGGTCCAATAAGACCCTAATCTGAGTTGAGCAAGTCCATCCAGTTGAATTAGGTTTTGGAATTGAACTGTAAAACCACTTTTTGGGTGTTATTTCTAGTTGTTTGCGGTTGTAACAGCAATAATTAAACTGATCATCAGTTGCGGCAATTCAGAAGACACAATGGATGCCGTTCTCATGATTGCCGTTGGTATTGTAGTTTGCAGCAAGCTAATAATTCTGTACATGTACCGGGACGACTTGTCCATGATCGTCAACTCGGCTTTCGATGACTGGGAGTCTACGGAACGGAAAAGCATTGAGATCATGAAAACCAACGCTAAAATGTGCACAAGGATGGCAAAGATTTACTACACTGCAGGAATGGCGTCTTGTGTCACGTATTTGTTAAATATAACAGTGTTCAGTAGAGTTGGTGATTCAGTGGGAGAGAAAAGTCTTAATTTAACAACGTCAAGAATCTACTTACTACCTGGCGGCTGCATTTATGATGGGATTAACAATTATGTTTATTATTTTATTGTAATTGACCAGTTCATTCAGTTAGCTTTGTGCACCGTAACAAACTTTGGATCGGATACATTTTTTGTCGGTGTGACCACGCACATTTGTGGACAATTTGAAATACTAAAGATGGACATGATGAAGGTGGGAAGAGGAACAGACTATAATAGTAATGAAGAGTACCTTGGTCGGGTTATTCGCAGACACAAACAGTTAATGATAATTGCTGAAACGTTGGAAGATATTTTTAATCGAATTATCTTCATGCAAATGTCCTCAAGTGTTGGACTCATCTCTGTAGGAGGTAAGAACAAAACAGTGTACAGAAAAAGTTGGGAAAAAAGAGTTTTTGAAGTAGATTTCTTTTTTTTTTTGGGGGGGAAAAAAAAAGTTCTTCGTATAACTGTATTGAAAGTAAATACTTTGAATTAATAAATATAAAACTTTTTAAGTGATGTAGATTTTTTTTTAATGAAGAATATTTATCAGTATCTGCATTTACAATGTTTGCAGGGATCAGTCTGCTTGTGAACCTCAAAGACGACAACCTAATGGGTGTCATTAAGGCTACTGGAGTGATGAATTTCATGTTTCTCCAGAGCTATATTTACACATACCCTTCGGATAACTTGGCCAATCAAGGAATCGGGCTTATGCAAGCTCTCTACGCCAGTGATTGGTATAAATTACCCTCTAGTCTTATGAAAGACATACATTTCGTCATGATGAGAATCAATTTACCACCGTATTTGACTGCTGGAAAGTTTTTTTACATGACACGAAGGTCTTACATGGATGTGATCAAAACTGCAGCTTCCTATTTGTCAGTTTTGCGTATAATGATTGAATAAACATGATAAATTTGTCATGTATATTGATGTATATGGCTAATAAATTGCTTCCAGGTTCAAATTTATTAACACTTAGTCATTTTATAACAAATGAAAAATTTCAGTTATTCATCTTCAACGTTTTTGCAATAAACCCGCTATTTTTTATTCGTTTTTATAAGGTGATGTTGTGTAAACACTATCAAAAAACTCTGCTCAGTTCACAAAATGAATCTTAGAAGTGTTTTCTACTGTAATCAATGCTTGTTTTTATCTGTAATCATGTTTTTCATCATCATTGCATTGAATTAAAAACAGTAAAATAGGACATTGATTTTTTAACGACCTAAAATATCGAAATTTGAAAGTTTTAGGTTTCAAATTGAAGTTCTGAATAAAATACTGACTCTTGCGAAGCTTCTTGAAGACATGGTGTATATTTTCCCTGCTGTTAGCTTACAAGGCTCACGGCTTCGCATGATTACAAGAATAAAAAGTCGTCGAGATTTAGGTGGAATTTTGTACCACTGACCTTGATATCTGCAGTGGACAATTTATTAAAAATTACCAACTTACCAAGTCGATATAAATGTAGATATATTTTTTTAAAACTATTTTAATTACACAGATTGACTTATCTGGGCACTGTGATCCAACAATTTCTGACCTGGGAAGCTGAGAAAGTACAAGTGGACCACCTGACCTATCGTATACGTACCAAATCTCAAAGCTTCGCCCAATTCATCTATTTTAATCACCGTCTAAAATATCATTACGTTTCATAAATCTTAAAATCTTTAATATTTAACAATTTAAGACACAAAAAAATGCTTTTAGAAACCTGTAATCCGGTTATACTCAGAGCTGCCATGTTAATTCCAACAATAACCATCAGACATTGACTATAACAGACTTCGAGGAGTTTCGAAAATCTGTAATTTTTATTGAGAAAGTTTTTTCGTTCGATTTTTGTAGTTTATAAATGATTTAACGTTGCTTGCGAACCTTAAAACTTCTTGATGTTTCCTAATACAATTTGTTAATACTCGATACATTTTCTCTTCAGCTTCTTCACGACTTTTTTCATCCAGCATGTACTCACCGTGATAGCTGATATTTTTTAAGCGTAGTCTACAAATACAAAATCTTCATTTAATGTCGTTTTTCATTTTTGAATACAGATATTTCCCAATTTACATCCAACTAATCAATACTATTGCCAGTTTGGGTAGTGAACGGAGACATTACAACTATTTACCCAACAATGGTGAACATGCTGCAAGCATGCTGAACGCAGTTGGCATACAGAGAATCAAATGCCACGATGATCGTTGAGGGAAAAGGAGTAATCACGTATGCGTGAATGAAAATAGGTACTTCATACACCTTCGGATCCACTAAATACTCAACCTGGTATGGAAACATGGTTGGACGAGATGTATTCAGAGGTGACACGTAATCCAGGACTTTCGGTACCAACGGAGTAGACAGGTACAAGACCGTTACAGCATAAATAAAATCTTTACATATAAATTATATGATCATAAAAAAACCGATCAACAAGCGGATTCGTCATCAATCCGGAAAGCTCACATATGTAAGCATGTGTTATTCTTCTATTATAACGTGCATCACTATTCAGTATTTGTATCTCACTAGCAGACAAGTCTGACTCCCAGTCCCTTTTGATATGTGAAAGAAGCACCTTGATCTGAAATAAAACAATAAAAGACATTTCTCTTGTAGATCCACTAATACACTTCAATTGGGTACTTAAAGGAACCATTACTTTGTTGTAGTTCCACAAACAGTTGCTGAGCTTTGTAATTGTTAGAGAATGCAATGCATAAATTGGTGCACACTCAACCAGGGCATTAATATCACCCCATACTGTGAACAATCTCAAATTCTGGAAGTCATCAGTGTTTTAAATTGATTTCAGAAAAGTTTGTTCTTTGATCATGTTTGACAGAAACAAAATTGTTTCTTTTACGATACTTAAAGTGTTAAAAAATAAATTCGAAATAGGAAATAATACCTCAGGTATAAAGATACTTGCGATAGAAACTATTACTAGACTTCTGACAACTTTCCGGATAAAAAATGATTGAAATGGCCAAGCGCCGAAAGAAGAAAGAAGAAATTTTGTGAGTTTCCAGTTGGAATTGTGGAAAAAATCCATGTTAGCCTTTGTAACTCTTCAGCAAAATATCAAACACTTGGGTTCCAGTGAATTCTGAAAACGCTACTCTATCGACGATGTTAAAATATTCTCTCAGATGTTATATCCACCCCCAAACAGCATATAGTAAGGCGTTTGATGTAATATTTGTGGCTGAGACACAATGGGATGGATCGATTCTTCTTTAGTCTTGTGTCACGCAAATGATGATTCATTTTTACTTGAATTTTAGTATTCAATTTCTCACTTCACTTTAGTATTTACTCGTCACCCTTATACTGGGAAACACGGTGTGGATTAGTTGGAGATATCATTAGAAGTTTTCTTGTAAACACACAAATGAAAAGGTATGCAATTTGTAATTATTTAAATATTGTTTTTAATATTATTTTATTTTTATTTAACAGTCATAAGAGACATAACAAAATTATGGTTGACAAAACAAGAGGTTTCTCAACTCTACCAAGGATGAGAACTGTAAATACTGACGTGGTGGTTTCGTATTTTCATCAAGTTTTGTCGTTCAACGCCCACAACAAGCAATTGTGGAAAATTGTTTGTTGTAAAAGTGGTCACCATAACTACTAGTTGTTGGAGATGTCCCTCTACACATCTAGTATGCAAATTTTTCAGAGTCCATCATTACCGATTATAAGGTTATTACATGTTCATAGATGCAACAAATTTTTTTTCTACGCTAGTATGTACTTACGAAACTTTGGGAGGTATAATTTGCTAAGAGGGGCTCGCGCTTACGCATGTTTGATGAAGTTTCATTGCAGAAAAAAGAAAAAAAAATGCGACTTGAAGTAACCGTATAATTTACTGGCTATTATAGGATCAATATAAAAAACTATTGGCGTAGACGTTGAAACGAAATTTAGATAGGGTGTAGTTACACTTGCAATAATGGCAAGAAAAACATCAATTGATAGTAACTGGAATTCCAACACTATTTTTGCTTTTGGTCTTTATCGGAATATTGGACGAATTCTCGGAATTTGGCCAACAAAATGTGAAAATATTTTTTTCATTTTTAAAATGTTATTTGCGGAATTTACTCAGGTTTGATTTAATTCAACTTAAATTTAATGCTAAATTGAAACAAATTGCGATTATTTTGCTTGTAGATTGCAATAATTTGTCAGATTATAGGAGAAGTTATTGCATCAAAAGTAGTCAATCCGCAAAATATGTCATTAATGTCATGCAGTTGCTTGGTTGTTGTTAAAATAATAATCATTCGTTTAAATCATAAGAAAATGAAACAAGTACTGGAGACATTAGTGGATGAATGGAACGCAGAATTGGATGAAACTGCACTGAAAATTATGCGATCAACTGCTCAAATGGAAAGGATCATTTGTTTCTGTGAAGTTGGCACAACTTACTTGGTCACAATGCCCATGATATTTTTAGCTATTCCATATTTTAGTCCCATTATCAATGAGACAATTAATGGTACAAATATTATTCTAAGACCGTATCCATTGCAAACTGCATATCTTTTTTCTGCTATACCTTCTTGGTTGTACGGCACACTGTTTGCTTTCCAATCAATTCAATTGATGTTTACTGTCACTGGAAATGTTGGTAATGACTGCTGGTTCTTTGCATTTGCTATGTGTCTCTGTACTCGAATCCAGTGTCTATCGCGCAGATTTGAAAATCTCGATTTTTCTGCAATAAGTTTAGTCGATCAAGATATCTCGGAAATTGTTGAAAAACATATCCATTTTGTGAAGCTTGCTAAAATGCTGGAACATACATTCAAATTTATTATTTTATGCATTGTTGCATTTAACGTTTCTCAAGTGTGTTTTTATGGTATGAAATTTTCAATTATAAAATTCATTATTATACCAAAACAATAGAAATTGAACACTATTCATAACTAAAGTCGCACGAAAAAAAATTTTTAAACGTCTTTTATGATGATTCCAAACTGTCACAATATTTAAATCACATTGAAAATTTTTTTTTTCAGGAATTCAAATGATACGATGTATCAGAAATGGAGATATTGTGACAGTAATCAACTCATTTATATGCATCTGTCTATTGAATATCCAAATATATCTGTACAGCTGGGCCGGTGATCGGTTGTCATCAAGCATCGAAGACATTCGACTAGCCGCGTTTAACAGTCCGTGGTATGAAACGACTCTGCGTCATAAACGAGATATAATTTTTATTATGATGCATACTCAGAGTAAGTTCACGCTGACAGCTGGTAATATTTACCCCATGAATCTCGACAGTTTTAAAAATATTATGAAAGGCATTGCCTCGTACTTCTCTGTTATGCAAGCTATGTTTGACGAGTGAACACTGTACAACACATGTATTGTCAAATTGCACAGAAATTTGATGAAATATATGTAGTAAATATCACGAGATTCTGGTCTAGAGTACTTGAGCCGATGTTACCACTCCGAGGATAGACTGTAGAAAAATCGATCATCCCCTTTCCATTCGTTCATCCATTCCCGTGCGCTTCTGTCCACCCCAAGATATTCAACAATAAACAATAGAAAAACTTTTCTTTTGTCCAACGTTTCTTAGAGAGCATAAAAGGGTATCGTATATACTGAATAAATAACTCTGATGGGACAAAATTGCATTGGAAGAAAAACTCTGAAAAGTACAATCGCCTATCGAGGGGTTGGGGTGCTAAAAATAACTTTTTATCCTCCTTTTATGAATAAAGGACTTTGAAGTGATAAAATTCGAATATATATTTTGTCCCTATAATAATTATTTTCAAGCGCTCATCAAGAATTTTTCACCTACTTTACAATCTCATAAAATGTCTTTAAAAATTAATTCACATTCTCACTCACCATTATAACAATAAATTAAACCATTAATCAAATTTGGATCTTCCTATTGGTTGATAAATTTTGCTGCAGTTGAGCGGGAATAAAAAAATTTTCAATAGTGCTTTTACTATGACAAAAAAATAGTACGATGTTGAAGTTATTATTTTAAAAAACTAAAATATAAAAAATAAAAAAAGTCAAAAAATTTTTAATTAAACGCGTTTATTTACAAAAAAAAAATAAATAATGCACTAAAGTATACATATTTTACAAAGAATAAAAAAAAAAACAGATTTCGCAAATAGTAAATAAAACCGTTTAAATGAAATATTTTTACCTTTTTTTTGTAATTATTTTTATGTAATTATTTTGTAATTATTTTTGTGTAATTATTTTTAGTAAATAAAAAAAAGTAAGTACACATATTTTCATTTTTAAACGAAAATTTCGCAAATTTTTCATCACTATAATTTATTTTTTTTTATTTTTATAACTTTTATTTACTTTTTTTATCCACAAATGTAAACAAGAGTATACATTTTACCCGTCTTGTCTTATCACCAGCTGCCAATAGACTAAAGAAAAAAATCGATAATGCGTGCTCATGATGTATTTGTCCTGCGCATCTAGCATCTGACGGTTATGCCTATAGGGATAAACGGTTAATGCATAAATAATGCTAATGCAGAAAATTACAGGAATGAAAAGAACTTGGCGACATACAGAATGCAAACTATACCTGCTGAGGACTGTGGAAAAAAAATATCTTGATGCGACGCAGGAGGCAGTTGTACTTCAGCCACGATGGAAAAAATATCAAGAAACCCGAGTTGGAACTCCAATACTGCATACGCTCTAGGCTTTTATCGTCTCTTTATGAAAACTTTCGGTATTTGGCCACTTGATTGCCACAAAATCGTTCCATTGATTCAACTTTACGTTATCATCGTATTAGAGGTTTGTAATTGAATATTTTATTATTTTCTCAAACTTTTTATTGAGCTACACGCGCCTGTAGTGTTGAAATTATATCTATCATCTCCTGATAAAAAAAGTACTCGAAATTCCAAAGAAAGATAAATCGGTTATTATGTTATCAAGTAAAATAACTACAATAGATGGAAAAAAATTTCGCGAAAATATGACTACAGTACAAAGGATATTGAAAAGGCATGTGAGATTATTATTTTTTTTTTTTTTAATAATATTTATAATGTGTGATTTTGACAATTAATTTTTTAGAAAATTTAACACTCAAAGTTTACCGCGAATATGAAATAATATTTTATAAAATATTTTTTCAGCTTTTATTGATCATCAGTGTATTGGGATTAACAAAGCAAAAATGTAATTTTGCAACTGATAATTTTTTAGCAACTTCATTAATCTCTAGTGCTATTCTTGCGATAGTTAAGATTACATTAATTCGCATAAACCGAAATAAGATGTTGGAAATAATTTTAATTGCTATTAATGATTGGGTAAACATCAAGAGTTTAAAGGCACAAAAAATCATGAATAAGTATTCACAATTAGGAAGGATAATATTTATTTTTCAAATGATTTTTACTGGCATAGCAATCATTCCGATTATTCTGGGACCAATTATTACTCCAGAAATTACAACTTCAATGAATTCAACTTTTGTCAAATTGCAGACACAACTTCCTCTACCAAATGTTTGTTTCAATGGACCTCTTGTGTCTTATATTGCATTTTATATTCTTCAGAGTGTGGAATTTTTACTTTTGTGCATTGCAAACGTCGGCGGTGATTGTTATTTTTTTGGTATTACCATGCACGTTGTGGGACAGTTTGAGTGCCTGTCTGTGGACTTTGAGAACCTTGGAAGATGGGAAAATCTGGAAATGTATCGAAAACATCTTGCGAAATGTGTTCAACGTCATATATTGCTGCTGAGATTGTCGAAAAATCTTGAGGACACTTTCAACGTCATTCTTCTCTTTCAGATATCGGCGAATATCATGCAAATTTGCATGAATGGCAAGTAATTCATTGGTTTTTTATTCTAAAATTTATCCGTCACTTTGATTAATAATTTTACAATGACATTGACAGGTTTGCGGATGATTGTTAGCATTCGAACTAAAGATTTTGCGGCTACATTGAATTTAATTATTATTATTGAAGTTTTAATGGTTCAAATATTTTTGTACTGTTACGCAGGCATTTGTTTAACTTCTGCTGCAAAAGATCTTCATACTTCAATCTATTTTTCAAACTGGTATGAAATACCGCCAAGTTTTGTTAAGGATTTAACGTTTGTGATAATGAGGGCCAGCAAAACATTCAGTCTAACAGCCGGTCATATGGTTGATATGAACTTGGAAAGTTTTACAAGCATTCTCAAAGCTCTTGGCTCATATTTTTCTGTGTTACAAGCAATGCTAGATGTATAAATTACTCTGTATATTGTTATCGCTATTATGTAGTAAAATATGACGAATATCATTAACACGTGTTTTTAATTCATTTCCGGTTTTCCGATAAAAATTAGTTGGAAATGTGGCATATCTAACTAGTTATTAATTAATTAAAATAATTTCTACATTTAAAAAAAAATTTTTTTTTTTTTTAGTGTTTTTTCGACACTTAAAAATCTGAACTTTTTAAAAATACTAAAATAATGCTAATTTCATTGATTAAATAACTTATTATTGTATACAATCAATAATTAGACTAATTAACTGCCATTAATCACGAGAAAAAAAAACATTTTCCGAAATTCAGTTTTTTGGATTTTTTGACTACAGATTAAGAGTTACAGAAAATTTTATTCGACATAATTTGTAGGGAATTAAATGCTGAATAATTTATGTGGAGCAACATTTTCTGGTATCTCCGTTATTTCGCGAGATATCGCGGGAAAACGAAAAATCACGATTTGCGACCGCAGCGCCACCTCGTGGCAAATTGCGGAACTAAATTTTCCATGAAAAATTCATCGATTTGCCTGAAAAAATTAGTTCCGCAATTTGCCACGAGGTGGCGCTGCGGTCGCAAATCGTGATTTTTCGTTTTTCCTTTGCCTGAAAAAATTAGTTCCGCAATTTGCCACGAGGTGGCGCTGCGGTCGCAAATCGTGATTTTTCGTTTTTCCTCGATATTTCGCGAAATAAGCAAGATATTGAAAAATGTTACGCTATATAAATTATTGCAAATTAAATTTCCTACAAATTATGTTTAGTAAAATTTTCTGTAGCTCCTTATCTGTAGCCGCAAAATGCAAAAAACTAAATTTCGGAAAATGTTTTTTTTTTCGTGATTAATGGCAGTTAATTAGTCTAATTGTTAATTACATACTATAAACAGTTATTTCAGCCACGAAATTAGCGTTATTTTAGTGTTTTTTCGACGCTAAAAAAATCTCAACTTTTTTAAAACACTAAAATAACGCTAATTTCATGGATTAAACAACTTATTATTGTATATGATTAATAACTACACCAAGAAGAAGCCTTTAATCACGAGAAAAAAAACATTTTCCGAAATTTAGTTTTTTGCATTTTGCGGCTACAGATAAGGAGCTACAGAAAATTTTACTGAACATAATTTGTAGAAAATTTAATTTGCAATAATTTATAGAGAGTAACATTTTGCGATATCTCCCTTATTTCGCGAGATATCGGGAAAAAACAAAAAATCACGATTTGCGACCGCAGCGCCACCCCGCGGCAAATTGCGGAACTAGTTTTTCCCGACAAATTGACGAATTTTTCACAGAAAATTTAGTACGACAATTTGCCGCGGGGTGGCGCTGCGGTCGCAAATCACGTTTTTTCGTTTTTCCTCGATATCTCGCGAAATAAGAGAGATATCGAAAAATGTTACTCTTTATAAATTATTGAAAATTAAATTTGCGACAAATTATGTTGAATAAAATTTTCTGTAACTCTTCATCCGTAGCCGAAAAATCAAAAAAACTGAATATCAATTAATGTTTTTTTTTTCGTCATCAAAAGCAAGTAATTACTCTAATTATTAATTATATACGATGAAAAGTGGTTTAAACCACGAAATTCGCGTCATTGTCGTTGTTTTTCGAAACCGAAAAAATCGCATTTTTCGCGAGAAAATTATTTTTTTTCGGATAAATAAGTAATTTTACGATGTATTATTAATAATTACCTTTGTAAAAACAATTTTGCAGAGCTCAAATTGAAAAAAAAAAAATTTCAAATCAATGGAATGTGTAAGAGAAATATAACCAATATTGCACTCGTCGATAAGTACGTTGTGGTTTAGTGGACTAAGTGCCTGCGCGCGAAGTCCGAAGGCGCGGGTTCGAGTCCCGCGAGCGGATTTTTTTTTTGTGGTAAAATGATTTATTTTAATTAAGATTTTTTTCAAAATAAATTCTTTAAATAAAATTCAATTTCAGTACCTGTGGCGCCATCTTGTGGAATTTTTCGCGACTATTCTATTTTGGGTGACCGCAGCGCCATGTGACGGCGAATTGCAGAACTAAATTTTTCATGAAAAACTCGAAAATTTGTCTGAAAAAATTAGTTCTGCAATTTGCCGCGAGGTGGCGCTGCGGTCGCAAACCATGATTTTTCATTTTTCGTTGATATCTCGCGAAATAAGGGAGATATCAAAAAATGTTGCTCTACATAAATTATCAGTAATTTGATTTCCTACAAATTATGTTGAGTAAAATTTTCTGTAGCTCTTCATCTGTAGCCAGAAAGTCCAAAAAACTGAATGTCAGAAAATGTTTTTTTTCTCTTGATTAATGGCAGTTAACTAGTCTAATTGTTAATTACATACTGTAAACAGTTATTTAAGCCACGAAATTAGCGTTATTTTAGTGTTTTTTCGACGCTTAAAAAATCTGACCTTTTTTAAAACACTAAAATAACGCTAATTTCATGGATTAAACAACTTATTATTGGATATAATTAATAACTACACCAAGAAGAAGCCTTTAATCACGAGAAAAAAAACATTTTTCGAAAATTAGTTTTTTGCATTTTGCGGCTACAGATAAGGAGCTACAGAAAATTTTACTAAACATAATTTGTAGAAAATTTAATTTACAATAATTTATAGAGAGTAACATTTTGCGATATCTCCCTTATTTCGCGAGATATCGGGAAAAAACAAAAAATCACGATTTGCGACCGCAGCGCCACCCCGCGGCAAATTGCGGAACTAGTTTTTCCCGACAAATTGACGAATTTTTCACGGAAAATTTAGTTCGACAATTTGCCGCGGGGCGGCGCTGCGGTCGCAAATCGTGATTTTTCGTTTTTCCTCGATATTTCGCGAAATAAGCAAGATATCGAAAAATGTTACTCCATTCGGGGCGGCGCTGCGGTCGCAAATCGTGATTTTTCGTTTTTCCTCGATATTTCGCGAAATAAGCAAGATATCGAAAAATGTTACTCCATATAAATTATTGCAAATTAAATTTCCTACAAATTATGTTTAGTAAAATTTTCTGTAGCTCCTTATCTGTAGCCGCAAAATGCAAAAAACTAAATTTCGGAAAATGTTTTTTTTTTCGTGATTAATGGCAGTTAATTAGTCTAATTGTGGATTACATACTATAAACAGTTATTTCAGCCACGAAATTAGCGTTATTTTAGTGATTTTCCGACGCTAAAAAAATCTCAACTTTTTTAAAACACTAAAATAACGCTAATTTCATGGATTAAACGACTTATTATTGTATATGATTAATAACTACACCTAGAAGAAGCCTTTAATCACGAGAAAAAAAACATTTTCCGAAATTTAGTTTTTTGCATTTTGCGGGTACAGATTAAGAGCTACAGAAAATTTTATTCAACATAATTTGTAGAAAATTTAATTTGCAATAATTTATATAAAGTAATATTTTGCGATATCTCCCTTATTTCGCGAGATATCGAGGAAAAACGAAAAAACGTGATTTGCGACCGCAGCGCCACCCCGCGGCAAATTGTCGAACCAAATTTTCCGTGAATAGATATCGAGGAAAAACGAAAAAACGTGATTTGCGACCGCAGCGCCACCCCGCGGCAAATTGTCGAACCAAATTTTCCGTGAAAAATTCGTCAATTTGTCGGGAAAAACTAGTTCCGCAATTTGCCGCGGGGTGGCGCTGCGGTCGCAAATCGTGATTTTTTGTTTTTTCCCGATATCTCGCGAAATAAGGGAGATATCGCAAAATGTTACTTCCGCAATTTGCCGCGGGGTGGCGCTGCGGTCGCAAATCGTGATTTTTTGTTTTTTCCCGATATCTCGCGAAATAAGGGAGATATCGCAAAATGTTACTCTCTATAAATTATTGCAAATTAAATTTTCTACAAATTATGTTCAGTAAAATTTTCTGTAGCTCCTTATCTGTAGCCGCAAAATGCAAAAAACTAAATTTCGGAAAATGTTTTTTTTCTCGTGATTAAAGGCTTCTTCTAGGTGTAGTTATTAATCATATACAATAATAAGTCGTTTAATCCATGAAATTAGCGTTATTTTCGTGTTTTAAAAAAGTTGAGATTTTTTTAGCGTCGGAAAATCACTAAAATAACGCTAATTTCGTGGCTGAAATAACTGTTTATAGTATGTAATCCACAATTAGACTAATTAACTGCCATTAATCACGAAAAAAAAAACATTTTCCGAAATTTAGTTTTTTGCGTTTTCTGGCTACGGATTAAGAGCTACAGAAAAATTTACTCAACATAATTTGTAGGAAATTAAATTCGTGATAATTTATATAGAGCAACATTTTTCAATAGCTCCCTTATTTCGCGAGATATCGAAGAAAAACGAAAAATCACGATTTGCGACCGCAGCGCCGCCCCGTGGCAAATTGCAGAACTAAATTTTCCATGAAAAATTCGCCGATTTGCTTGAAAAATTAGTTCTGCAATTTGCCGCGAGGTGGCACTGCGGTCGCAAACCATGATTTTTCATTTTTCGTTGATATCTCGCGAAATAATGGAGATATCAAAAAATGTTGCTCTACATAAATTATCAGTAATTTGATTTCCTACAAATTATGTTGAGTAAAATTTTCTGTAGCTCTTCATCTGTAGCCAGAAAGTCCAAAAAACTGAATGTCAGAAAATGTTTTTTTTCTCTTGATTAATGGCAGTTAATTAGTCTAATTGTTAATTACATACTTTAAACAGTTATTTAAGCCACGAAATTAGCGTTATTTTAGTGTTTTTTCGACGCTTAAAAAATCTGACCTTTTTTAAAACACTAAAATAACGCTAATTTCATGGATTAAACAACTTATTATTGGATATAATTAATAACTACACCAAGAAGAAGCCTTTAATCACGAGAAAAAAAACATTTTTCGAAAATTAGTTTTTTGCATTTTGCGGCTACAGATTACCAAGAAGAAGCCTTTAATCACGAGAAAAAAAACATTTTTCGAAAATTAGTTTTTTGCATTTTGCGGCTACAGATAAGGAGCTACAGAAAATTTTACTGAACATAATTTGTAGAAAATTTAATTTGCAATAATTTATATGGGGTAACATTTTGCGATATCTCCCTTATTTCGCGAGATATCGGGAAAAAACAAAAAATCACGATTTGCGACCGCAGCGCCACCCCGCGGCAAATTGCGGAACTAGTTTTTCCCGACAAATTGACGAATTTTTCACGGAAAATTTAGTACGACAATTTGCCGCGGGGTGGCACTGCGGTCGCAAATCACGTTTTTTTCGTTTTTCCCCGATATCTCGCGAAATAAGGGAGATATCGCAAAATATTACTCTATATAAATTATTGCAAATTAAATTTACTACAAATTATGTTGAATAAAATTTTCTGTAGCTCTTAATCTGTACCCGCAAAATGCAAAAAACTAAATTTCGGAAAATGTTTTTTTTTTCGTGATTAAAGGCTTCTTCTTGGTGTAGTTATTAATTATATCCAATAATAAGTTGTTTAATCCATGAAATTAGCGTTATTTTAGTGTTTTAAAAAAATTGAGATTTTTTAAGCGTCGAAAAAACACTAAAATAACGCTAATTTCGTGGCTTAAATAACTGTTTATAGTATGCAATTAACAATTAGACTAATTAACTGCCATTAATCACGAAAAAAAAAACATTTTCTGAAATTTAGTTTTTTGCGTTTTCTGGCTACGGATTAAGAGCTACAGAAAATTTTATCCGACATAATTTGTAGGAAATTTAATTTGCAATAATTTATGAGGAGTAACATTTTTCGATATCTCCGTTATTTCGCGAGATATCGAAGAAAAACGAAAAATCACGATTTGCGACCGCAGCGCCACCACGCGGTAAATTGCAGAACTAATTTTTTTAGACAAATTTCCGGATTTCTCATGAAAATTTTATTCTGTTGCTTACCGGTAGATGGCGCTGCGGTCGCAAAAAAATAAATTTTGTTTGAAAAACCGCATTTTTCTGCTCTGTAAAGCGGATAAAATCGTGTCAATAAATCTAATTAATAATGCATCATAAAATTATTTATTTATTCGAAAAAAAAAAAATATTTCTTGCGGAAAATCCGATTTTTTTCGGCTTCGAAAACAACGAAAATAACGCGATTTTTTTTATTTTAACTACTTTTTATCGTTTATAATTAATAATTAGAGTAATTACTTACCTTTAATAACAAAAAAAAAAATGTTTTTGCAAATTCAGTTTTTTGCATTTTGCGGCTACGGATGAAGAGCTACAGAAAATTTCATTCAACATAATTTGTAGGAAATTTAATTAGCAATAATTTATATGGAGTAACATTTTGCGATATCTCCCTTATTTCGCGAGATATCGAAGAAAAACGAAAAATCACGATTTGCGACCGCAGCGCTGCCCCGTGGCAAATTGCAGAACTAAATTTTCCATGAAAAATTCGCCGATTTGCTTGGAAAAATTAGTTCCGCAATTTGCCACGAGGTAGCGCTGCGGTCGCAAATCGTGATTTTTCGTTTTTCCCCGATATCTCGCGAAATAAGGGAGATATCGCAAAATGTTACTCCTTATAAATTATTGCAAATTAAATTTTCTACAAATTATGTTGAGTAAAATTTTCTGTAACTCTTAATCTGTAGCCGCAAAATGCAAAAAACTAATTTTCGAAAAATGTTTTTTTTCTCGTGATTAAAGGCTTCTTCTTGGTGTAGTTATTAATCATATACAATAATAAGTTGTTTAATCCATGAAATTAGCGTTATTTTAGTGTTTTTAAAAAGTTCAGATGTTTAAGTGTCGAAAAAACACTAAAATAACGTGAATTTCGTGGCTTTAACAACTGTTTATCGTATATAATGAACAATTAGACTAATTAACTGCTATTAATAACGAGAAAAAAAACATTTTCCGAAATTTAGTTTTTTGCGTTTTCTGGCTACGGATTAAGAGCTACAGAAAATTTTACTCTACATTATTTGTAGGAAATTAAATTCGTGATAATTTATGTAGAGCAACATTTTTCGATAGCTCCCTTATTTCGCGAGATATCGAAGAAAAACGAAAAATCATGATTTGCGACCGCAGCGCCACCTCGCGGCAAATTGTCGAACCAATTTTTCCAGACAAATTTCTCGATTTTTCATGAAAATTTAGTTGTAAACACAATTGCGAAAAAACCAAATTTTCGAAAAACATTTTTTTTCCATCTAACCATTAAATCATTGCTTCATTAAAGTAAATTAATTGCCGTATCACCTAAAAAACAATGTATATGCGATAAACACGACGTCAATTTAAGAAAAAAAAACTCCCTCGACCGGGACTCGAACCCGAGACTGCAGTCGTTGCACGCGAGTACTTAAACCAGTCGGCCATCATGAACATTCCTTAAGAAACGATTTTACTTATATATAATCAACCTACTGCATTGATTTAAAAAAAAAATAATTTAAGCGTGATAAAATCAGAAAACGAAAAGAAAAAAAAAAGAATAACCAAATAAAAGACGTATTTAAAATTTGAAGATTTTGGGCGACAAAATTCGACGAAATTACCGACACTCTGTAGAGTCCTGTAATTAACTTATTGTTTACAACTATACGGGTGGACGATGACCTAATGGAAAGAGGGAAAGTTCCCGACATCTCTGAGGTGATGGCTCAAACCTGCCAAAAAATGCCCTTATTTTTCCTTCAACCGTTCTCGAGATATTTGCAAATAAACAAAAAAATTTTTGCATTGTTAATTCACCTACCGTTTTGTTGTTTATTGTCCGATCAGGCTGAAACTCCGTAGGTAAGTAGTAGTCAGCATACTCAACATCCATTTTGAGCTTCAAGGACATCCGATGATAACAAGGACAAAAACATAAACAATTAAAAATTCGAAAATGGCGAAAAATCAATTTTTCTGAAAAGTATCATGATAACTCAATAAATACGCAAGATATCAAAAAATATTATTCTTTATAAATTATTAATCACTAAATTTTCTACAAAAAACGTTATACAGAATTTTCTGTAACTATCGATGCATAGCCGAAATTTTCAAAAAATCATTTTTTTTTTGTTATCCAAGCATTGGATAATTGTTTAAATAAACAAAATAATCGTTATATTACATGAAATATGTTATATCAGATGAAAAAACGAGAATTAAAAAAAAAAAAACATCTCTGTAGATTTAAACCCGCGCCCTCAGCAGTTGCTCGCGAATGCTTGACCATATAAACCATAACTCGCTTTCATATACACTACAATATTATTCGTATATCAGCAACACAAATGATAAATTTTCGAAAAAAATAATTTTTTTTTTTTCATTATTTAAGCGCAGTGAAATAATTTTTATAAATTTTTCTTCATTTGAATATCATAAAATTCTTCAAATAATATAAATTAATTATCATATTAAATAAAATATATAATATTACATAAAATTACATTTTAATATTTATATGTGTTATATTCTCATATTAAAAATACCTCTAAATATTATAAACAAACATGTACACTCACTTTTTCTCCAGACACTTCTGAATAGCACGAAAAGAAAAAATTATTTCTAACTAGCGCATCTAGCAAACTGTCAAGCTTTTTATTCTCTAATCGGAAAAAAATGTTCATAAAATTGCCTAAATCGCGATTATTTTCTAGGAAGTATTAAAGTCAAATAGAGGCATCTCGAGAGGAGCCAACGGAGGTAGCGGTGCCAATCGCAACGAGTGACCATCGTCCGAGCAATCCTCGTGGTTGTCATCAACCGACAGAGTCTGCAGGCGTTGAGTCAAGTGTCTGACTTGTCGGTCCTTGGCCTCCAGTTGACTGAGCAGACTCTCAACGAGTGATCTCAACTGACTATTCACCGTGCGCAACTCTTCTATCACGGTCCCCGTGTCTTTTGGGTGCTTGAAGGCCTGATCATCGTCCGGCAACGACATTAGGCTCAATAGACTGTCCTGTTCTTGTATTGTTCGGTAGATTGCTTGTCGCAGTGAACCCTCGAATTTTGTGCCATTTTTATCCGGATGTTTGGTGCTCTGTTTACTCCGCAAATTCTGCTGAGCCTCCAAATTACTCCGGTATTCATTGAACTGAGCCTGCTTCATCCTAAAAAAAAAATAAGAAAAATTCTTTTAATGTCAGAATGTCTTTAATTTTTAGAAAGAAATTTTTGTCGTCACAATTTCTAGCAAAAATTCCTTGTTATTTCGAGTGAAATTTTTTTTTTTTCAGACATTATACTACCTCTAAATCTTCAAATTAAAACCAAAAAATCATTTCAGACTAACTTTAACACCAAAAAGAAATTTTTTTTATTTCAACCTGGCAAGAGCAGCTTGATTTCTGTGATGATCTCGTTGTAAAACGAGCGAATCCAATGCAGCAATTGACGCAACTGTTGATTGCAAATCGTGTTTTGGAGGTTCCACATGCCTTACATTTACAAAACTAGCCTCAATCTTAGCTTGAGCCTCGGTCAAAAGCTCAGCCACTTTTTCATGGCACTCGACAGCTTCACCAAAGCGATGCTGCTGCAGCAATGCATCAGCTCTGCGCTGTTTCTCATGAGCCTGAAAAAAAAAAAAAAATCAGTAAATATCACACCTATTCATCAACCAATGACGCAAAAAAGAAAAAAATGCCTTTGCCTCTCACGGCCTTCGATAAATCAACGACGTAAATAAAAAGCACGACGTAGAATTCTATTTTTTTTCTACACCACACTAAAGGTGAGCAATTGTTCATAAAAATAGAAAATGTGTCAGAAAAGTGATAAGAAGACAATAAGCATGATATTGAGTACCTGTCATTTCTATTTTATAATAAAAAAAAAAAAACTACTATAAAAATCCGTGGATATAATGCATGCAACACAAAATCACAATTTATGAAAATTCATTTTTTTTTTAAATAACAAAATCTCAATAATTTATCTTACACGTTTAATAATGCACTAATTAAAATAATTATTACGACAGTTACCACATTCAACAACGAGTTCTCCATGACTGATCAGCTGTTTTGGCATGCAACACTAAAAAAAACAGCTTACACTATAAAAATACAAACATACATTTCTGTTTTACCAACAGAAAAGCAGAGTAAACCCTAAAAGAGATGTAAGATGGCGCTAGATATACCTCGAAATGGCTGGTCAAGTGAGTAAACAAATGTTTAAAGATCAAATTGAAGATATTTTCATGTTTCAATTGTTTTGTTTTGATAGATATTAAATTTGACAGCTATAAATAAAAACGAAATTACCGATTAATGTTGTTAAAAAGTCTTTTTTTACTGTTGTTATTCAATAAAATAAATACAATTGACTTTAAAAACTGTCAAGATATCGATCCAAAATCTATCAATGATGCTTGTAAATTTGGCGGCCTTGAAATAATGACCTTAATAAATATTTCAATTATAAATGACAACAACTGTAATATAATAAAGCATAAAAATGAGTTCCAGAACATCCCGCGGGTAATTCATAATACAACCTACATAAAACAAGAATTTCTTCCTTGTTTCTAATTTTTAACAGATAAATATAGTTGAAAAACAATTTTTTTCTATTTAAAATTAAAGGTTTTTTTGTTTTGTTTTGTTTTTAGGTGATCCGAATGATTGATGTCGAGTGTCCAGGGACTTTTACAATTTTTATGCTGGATCCTGATCAACCTGAAGGTAGGCCAGGACGGTTTTACAATCATTTGACACTCAGTGGAATTAATTGTGAAGATCTTCGAGTGGGTAGTAAAGAAAGTGCGACAACAACTTTGAGATACCGAGCTCCAAATCCACCTGCAAATTCTGGTATTCATCGATACATGATCCTAGTTTATCGCCAGAGAAAAAATCGATTGGGTATCAGACAAATTGCCAATGTAGAGCGATCTAATTGGTCGTTGCGGAAATACCTTGATTCTCAGGAAAATCAACTTTGCGGCCCGATTGCTGGAGTTCAATTTCGTGTGCGATCCTGATTGTTTTTTGTACCTTGTTGCGGGATTAGTTGGATTTTTTTTAATTCATAATATGACTTCATTGATTTCTTGTTTCTCGCGGGCGGCGTAGTGCAGACATTCTCCCGTCTTGAATGGGCATATACTGAGGACCAAGCTCAATGTATGAATGAAATAGTAAATATAATTGACAGAAGGGCAGCGTGGGCTGCGACAAGCAAGCGCATAGAGCCACAGAGGATCGCGGGGGGAAACGAGAATGGCGTACATAGGATCGAGGTCATCACCTTTCTACACCATACAATCAGCAGCTTGCTTTCGTCCTGCCAAACCTTTCGCTGGCGTATTTTTTTATGTTTCATCAGCCGATAAAGATGTCGCTAATGAGTATATTACTAGTTTTTTTTTTTATTTCATTGGAAAATTTATTCAACGAGGGAAAGTTCATGCTATCACACATTAGAAAAACTGCGAAATTAACATTATCACACTGCAATTTATACTAAAATTCGAATTTTACAAAATTGATTTTTTTTTTCAAAATTCAAAATTTTAGGATAAAAATTGAAAAATTCTTATAAAATGTCAAATTTTCCATTTTTTCAGCCTGATGATAATATTTAATTTAAAAAAAAGAAATTAATACAAATAAATCTATAATTAATTACTATTAAATAAATAATAATAAAATTAAATTATAAAATTAAAATACTAATTATAAAAACTAATTGCTACAAAAAAAAATTAATGATCACCATGAATTGATGGCAAAATCAATGAAAATTTACCTGACATATTTTTTTTACCATATATAAAAATAAAACACAAAAATTCGACAATATTTAGCACAGAAGGATGAAAATACTGGGTCCTCCGGATGGGCAGAGTGCGTGGCATGGCGTCAGGTAAGTGTCACAAATGTTTTCGATCATTTACCGTTGTTAAAGGCGCACTGGCGGCGTAGGTGTGCACTGGAAGTAGTGGGTGGAATATTCTCACCAGGCGCGCAGAGAGAGAGCCAGAGAAGAGAGGAGATCAGTGACTCGCGGGGTCCCCGAACACCGAGGTCATCGCACCCCCAGCAGAAGGATCTCCACAGACATGACATTTCACTCATGAAACAACTGAGAGCAGTGCGCGCGCGAGGAGATCCATAGCACAGCTTCTTGACCTCTGCTGATGCGTGGACTTGTCTTTTGGCTATCTCTCAAGCGCCAAGGAGCCGCGCGCGCGCGCTAAGTGTGCAGTATCCATCCCACCAGCCACTCACTGTCCTTCTTCGCTAGTATAGAGCTTCCAAAGACGGTTAGGGAGGTACGGTTTCCGGTCGCCCACACGACAACTAACCTAGTCAGCGGAGTTGTGAAAATCGTAGATCGGCGTCAAGTGTACAAACCTGGCGCAATACTTGTGGGATATGTGAGTGATTATTTCTCGAGCGCTCTCTGATGCTGTCCAACGGCCGCGGCAACGTCGCACGCGTGCGCGCCCCAAACACCAGGAGATTTTTTGATTAGTCGATTCTTCGACTCCATTCACCGATCGATCATGCACGCTTGGAAATAATTAATGTCCACTCGCTCTGGGATCTCAAGGCAGAGAATGAACTCATCGAAAGAAAGTGTCGACATTTTATTTATTTATTTTCCTTAGTTTTTTTTTTCCCTTCATACTTGACATCTACGAGACTTCATTATAATTCCCTCTGGTCATTCAGATTGACTCGTTATTTCCTCGTTTGGTCCATAACGGGAATAAAATATGTCTCGTAACTTTGGTGACGACGTTTTGTATAATACACTTCTCTCCTCACTCTATCTCATGTGCAAAGTTATCATGCGGGCCTGTTACTCTCTTCGCCACTACATCACGATTCTATTTCAATACCGACACATTGGAAATTCATTGGTGCTGCCAGGCTATTACTCACCTTCCCAAACCACTATAGGTATAAGTGATAATTATTTACAGTTGAAAAATAGATAATTAATAAAATTATACCTCACTATACAGCATTTTAACCGCGAAGAAATGTACTTTTTTTTTTTTTGTTAATCTTGTAATAACTCGGTAAATAAGCGAAAAAATGAAAAATATCATTTATATCAAATTATAGGAAATTAAATTATTTATAAAAAATGTAGAATAAATTTTTTCAATATTTTGCTTTATTTTTGAGATATTTAAAAAAAAAAAAAATAAAAATAGATACAAAAAAATTTTATTTTATATTTTTTTATTCTAAAAAATTTATTCCAAAATCATTTAATTTTTATGATATTTTGTGGTATTTTGATTATTATTTTCAAACATCTTTTTTTAACATTCTGAACTAACTTTGAGCCCTCTAGGCTCGATCTAAACCTCTTCGTTATTAATTAAAAAAATCCAGACAATTCTATTCACTTCAATTCCGTAGAATTAAGTGAAAAAAGTGCATTTTATCTTCTCAAAATACTTCTTAATGTCCATAATCCACATTTTTCAACGTGAAAAGAAAAATTGCAAAGGGTGGCAATTGCTGACAAACGGCGTGCGCGCAAGTAGTGCCTCACGTGCATGTTGTAGCAGAGTCTCCGAATGTGGGAGGGAGTTTCCGGTCGCCCACACGCTCATACTCTTGCGCACACGATAATCGAGGCAAGAGAATACCTACGCGATATTTACCCCAAGCGACACCTGAAATCCACCCTGACACTCTGATACATACATAAGCAATAGAGCCTGCCAATTAATATAAATATCCAACTACAAACTCGTTAATTAAAGCGAGATCTTGGCCACAAGCGCGCAGATGTATGATATTTTGACGTGCGTCCATCATCAGAGTATCACAAAGCTGCTCGTGTTTATCTTCGCACTCGAGGGACATCCTCCGGGCTACAATATTAGACACTCGAGTCGACCTCCAACGTCAAGGACATTTTCTGTGGCCGCGAACAAAGGCGGAGATTGTACAAAATATCTCGAGTATGCGCTGAGACAGCTGAATATTGTAGAGTGCCTGTTGTATACCTAGCAACAAGTGGCACCAACTCCCATCAGTTTAACTCATTATAGGATCATTCCAGTAGACATAGTCCAAGCTCTGCGAGCTTTTCTGTAAACATCGAGTAGAAAAAACAAGTATAGATGCGAAGATGTAAATAAATGAAGACGCTCGGATCTCCCACGCTGTAAAGTCGTTATTATATGCCATGGGGTATTGTTCCCATGCCATGGGAAAACTGGACAGGGCCCTCGCGGGCCCCCAGGTAAGTCCCCGCACGCACACGCGTCGCGCTGCGCACATATACAGAGACACAGTCGAGTCTCGAGCGTCGATTTGAGATATCGCGGGGGGCGTTAACCTCGCATCTCGTTCCCTTGCACACGCGTGTGCGTGCGTCGCCTCTCGCTGTGTCTGTGCAAACTACATCCAGGTCCTGCTGCAGAGGAAGAGGGGTGTATGTGCACTCTCGGCGAGCGCGCGATGGATGCTTGAGGAACAGGGTGCGGCCCAACCCACCTCGGCTCACAGTTACCTACCCATATTACTGTCGACCGAGCTATATTTTCTTATGCTGGATGCATTTGCATCTGCGGACACACGTGGACCACTCTAGTCGCATGTGGCGCGAGACTAGACACCCTTTTCTTATCCTCATCTCGCGACCCCTTTCATGTATTTGTCTTTTCGTCAATGCAATTGCAACGTCATCGGGCTTTATGTGGAGATCGAACCACCTGCATGAAAGTTCTTTTGATTATTTTCATTTTTTTTATGGTTGGAATTTTATTTAGTGATTTACAGTGTTTAATTAATTAAAGGTTTTTTTTTGGGGGGGGGGGGGCGGG
>MVJL01000023.1:0-39729 GCA_002156465.1 Macrocentrus cingulum | reverse complement strand
AATTGGATATAATTATGTTTTATTGTGATTTAATTGAAAGTTTTGTGAATTTTCTCACATTCCAAACGGTCTCTGATGTTTTTATACATTTCAATGCTTTCCCATGTGCCCATCAAGTCAATTGCGCACCCGGACGCGTGCTGGGGGGGGGGGGGGGCCTTATTAGTACATCATCTGTCCCCGTAACATATGTTACGCTCTTTGGCTCGTGCCACACACGGAATCAAGCCCCCTCTGACCCCCTTGGGTGCAGTATGGAGCGTTATAAACACACGATACATATATTCTCCCCTGTTTTTACATTTTAAGGGTGGGGGGATGAATTGTCCCCAATTTTTTCGACCTCAGCTCGGTGCTCGTGCACACCCCTTGTTCCCCCCCGAAAAACAGTGTCGTTCGCACGCGTCCATTTGTTTATATGCTGGAACATAGGGGGTTGGGCTATGGACAATAACCCCCTGAAAATTAATTTGAGAAAATCATTCGTATATTTTCAAGAATAATTTTCCTTTTTTTCAATTTTGGGACTTTTTTGGGGTGAAATTTTTTTGTTGCGATTTTATTTAAGTAGGGAGGGGGGAGGGTTTTAATGTGGGCACCTTGAGAAAAGGGGGTCGACTTTTTCGGACAATAAAGTGTGTAGGGGCCACTCGTGGTAACAGACCTGATGGTGTTAGAAAAATTATAATAAGTGTGGAGACTTTTTGACACGAGTATACTGTGGTGTAGGTACTATAATATACTTACGTGAGAAACGCATTGTGGACATATACCGGATATAGGTGAGTGTATCCGGGTGATTTTTGTTCCGGTAGTTGAATCATTTAATTCATGGTATTTTAAATCTCCCCCTTATTTGGATTAGTTGGATATACATTCGTGTTTTCACACAGAATAAATGAATCTTTAATAAATTTTAATTTGAGAATTATTTATCAAATAGTGTGCACCAAGTATATTAGTAATGCTCAGTTAGTGATTTTTTTAATTAAGATTAAAAAAAGATAATTATTAGTCGAAAAATATTTTTTACAGTTTTTGAAAGTTAAAAAAAATGTAAAAATACTGTTTAAAATTTTTTGAAAGCTTAAAAAATGTGAAAATATTGTTTTACACTTTTTAAAAACTTGAAATAAGTGTTTAACATTTTTTGAAAGTGTAAAAAAAGTCAAAAAAATTTTGTTTTACATTTTTTAAAGTCTTAAAAAAATATAAATATATTTTTTACTCTTTAAATACCTTAAAAAATATACTTAAATATTGTTTGCAATTTTTTTCAGACGTAAAATAACATTTTTTTGAAACATAAAAAAAATGTAAAAATATTCTTTATTACATTTTTTTAATATAAAGTATGTAAAAATCTTATTTAACATTTTTTGAAAACGTCAAACAATGTAAAAATAATTTTTTTGCATTTATAACATTCAAAAAAATTGTAAGAATATTTTTTAGCTAAATTTTGTTTTTTTTTTGTTTTTTTCATCTATAAAATTCTGTATACAAGTCAATTATAAAGATAGTCATTGAAAAGGAGCAACGGTGTGTCATGAAGTAATTACGGGACTTAATTATTTCAATGAATGGAAAGTTGCACACGAGCGTCATCAATTTCACTCGGTGAATTAAACTGTCGGCGGTCAGTGGTGGAACTTTATCTGACACCGTATGTGACTTCATCGCCCAATTGAGTTCAGGGGGGGCTCTGCAAAAGCGCCAAGTATGTGCCCACATATACATCGTTATATATATCCACACATATAAAACGCGCGAGAGTATAAATTCGCAAACGTGTGTCATGTGTGTGCGCGCGCGCGTGACGGGAAGACGTCGACTTTGCATTCTCACGGATAGAGAACAGTTCACCTCACCTGGCGCGCGTACAGGCGAAAAGAGATAGGCAACATGGCTGCTATTTACTTAGTTCCCTTTTAAATGTCTCTCTTTCTCCTACTGCTGCCTTTCTCAACATAATCGTGTCGCGTCTCGAGAGTTGGCACGTGCTAAGAGATTCGATCGATTCTCAGAGCGAGGTGACGCGCGAGTCTCATGAGAAATAATCATAAAAAACTTGAGTAATTTTTTTTATCCTTGAATAAATTTCACAAAATCATACGTTTCGATGATTGCAGAGAAATTAGTAGTCTCATCGTCATTGGTTATGAAACGTGACATTGTTTGCGTGGATACAATGTTGCATCGCATGGATAAATTGTTTCCTTGAAGCGCACTGTCTAATAATTTTTTTCGTTATTGCGAGGTAAGAAAACAATCGAGGGCCTGCGGTAACCTTCGCGCCGGGCACGTGAGCAACCGCGAGACAAGCAAAAGAGACTTTTGCTGTTTCGATCAGCACAGCGCGCGGTCGAGGCGACGGCACGTTGAAGCACACTCTTTCAACAGTTGTTGTACAGAGGCCCTTGTTTTTTATGTTTTTTTTCTTTGTCACGTGTCGGGGACACTTGTCGTGGCTGCGATAAGTGTACACCACCTCAAACGACCGTCATTATTATCGCTAGTAATTACTCAACTTGGCACGTGTCGTGAAACGAGGATTTGAGCTCGTGCAGACGCAACAATTCTTGTCGGCGCGTGCAGAAATTGCCGAGTTAAGTTCTTCGAATTAACTACGCGTACATTGTCGGGGAATTTTTCAAATGACATTTTTTTAAAATATCTTTAAAGACATTTTTTTCATATCTAAAACACAATTACATATCATTGACAGGAATTTTTTTTCAAACCTTTAAAAACTTTTTTTCGTAGAGAATTTTATTCAGTTCGGTATAATTTTCATAAAATTTATTAATTAGTAGTGGAATAATTGTGAAAATGAGAGTTATAAAGCAGCTTTTGCACGTCTTTTTGTTTCATTTAAGAAGTTAAAGGCGCGCTAAGCCGATTTAGAGCTCTTAAATTCTCTCATTTTTATAATATGAACTTGGCGGTTATTTTTTTTTACAGCAAATAAGCTGTATTTTGGCAGGGTTTCACATAATAAACATAAAATCTTAAACTTTTAGATAGATTCCCTGCAAAAACCATAAAAAACGACTTATTATCTACGCATTTATCTTGGAAAATTTTTTGTTTTTAATTAAAATACATCCAACTAATGCAGATGAAATTTTCATAACGACTTTTTTTTTACGCTCATCACATGCAGATGATCTCAAAAGTTGCTCTAAAAATATTCCATTGCATCATATGGGTATCTAATCGATAAATTCCCACAGGTTTTCACAGTAACTCGGTTGTATATCTTTACAACTATACTTTTCGAAGATTCGAATCACTGCATATATGATGTTTTATATACACGTATATATAAGTAGTGTATATCTACATCAGTGAGATGATAATTTACTCGTTAGTGGCTGTGTGGAAGCTATACACCAGTTGCCCACGCGAGAATGCATTATATTGCCTCATTATCACCGTTTCTCCGCTCCTATATCCGTCCACTTTTCATGCATCTCATGCCTAATAGGGCGAGAATATGCTGGCGCGTTGTATTTTTGTTGTTTCTGGGCCGGATGATGGCGGTCGTCGTCGTCGTCGCGACCCACAGCGACGCCAACTTGTAAAAGCGAGCGGCGTTTGCAGAGAGTATAGTTGCGACCAGTTAAGAGCGAGAAAAATTGAAAGAGCGGCGCTCCATTAGAAAAAGATGAAATAAAGATGCTGATGGCGTCTTAGATTTCTCTCAGAGTGGGCGGACGCGACGACGACGAGAGAGAGGCCCTGACGCGGCGGCCAACAACAGGCTGCTGCTGGTCCTCCGGGTTTCGCACGTGCTCGATTTTCCCACGAGTTGGCCGCAGCCGGCAGAGCTGCCCCGCAGCTCGCTAAAAGGCGCGGGGAGGGAGACAGGCCCACGCCACGGGGCCCATTGTGTTGCGCACGGGCGCAGAGACGCTGCTGCCGCTTCTTGTCTCGTCGCACTCGGGGAGGTTGAATTAAAAGATTAAGTGAAGAAAGAACATCTCGACGCGCTTGAGCTTCCGATGCAACCTATATACCATTTTATTTAGCTTCTACAAATTATCCAAAAAAATTACCGTTCACTCTGTTTCACTCGATAGAGTGAAATCCTTTTTTTGTCACAATTATTCGAGGTGATGGAATTTGTTGGTATTAGGAATCTATATGTTTTTTTTTTCGGGGGAAATTTCTGTTAATTAAAAAAGATAGATTGTTATCTTTGATTGGGTTTTTCGTTGGGAAAATAAAGTAATTAAGATTATATTAAGTTTCCTAGAGTGGTTTTAGATGTTTGGTTCGATGTATAAATTTATTTAAAGCTTCACATGATAATTTAACTCAAAGGATTTTGTTGTTATCAAAGTATAAAGCTGAAAAAAAATTTTTTTTAACAATTTTTTTCATAATTAAATTAATATTACCGTGAATTGACAGGTTGAAATTTTTTTTTTTTTGTAAAATGTTTGCTTAGAAAAATTTACTTAACATTGGAATATATTTTAATTTGGTATTTTACTGTTATTAAGTGGTAGATTAAACTAAAAAAAAAATACAGTTTTTCCAATAGTAATATAGATATATTTATTTTGTGTAAAAAAAAAACGGTTGTTAGGGTGCTTCGTTGTATAATTGATACGGTTTTATCTACTGTCTGACCACATAAGTAGCAGATACGGTCATATCTACAGTCGCAAAACACCATAAGTATATAGATATACAATCCTGCTGCTCATTTCTATGGAAAAATGACCGTATCTACCGTATTTTTTTCGGAAAACGTCAATAAAGTTGGCGGGAATGCTGTAGGGTATAATTATACGAGTTATCATATTTTTTACTATCCACACAATTCCCACGAAAAAAATAAATTTAATCTTTTTTTTTTTTCTTTGAAATATAGTTGGATATTTTATTGAAATATTTTATTACTCAATTATAATTTTTTTTTTAGACATTATTTCAAATTTTCACCGGATGTAAATTAAAATAATCATTTTTACGTTTTGAAAAATTAATTTCTTCAATTTATTCTGTGTTGAAATAGGTGAAAGAGTCTTAGGATGTTTTTTAAATTATTTAATTCGTTTTTTTTTGTCGATTAAATGTTGAAAACTTTTTTTTCAGAAGCGCATTCTCATTATAACTCTGTTTTTTTACGCTTGCACACTCGATCTCGCTTGTTATTTACGATTTTTCATGGCATTATTGTGTGCCACGGTTAGCCGACGAATCGTCATCATCGCATTCAGGCGGGAGGACCACCTCTAATATGCGTTGTTGTGAGGCTTGCCAGGTATATATCCGATTAAATTCCTCAGTGACTGACTCACGACTTCTCCGAAAGTCTTTTCTGATGCTGGATCATATATACAACACACACTTTCGACTGCAGATATTCAACGGATCAGGGAAAAAGAACGAAACACACACACATCACGTTTTTTCGCATATATATTTTTTGTGTCTCGTCGTCGTCGCATATACTCTTTATAACATTACGTGCTCACTCTGCGTCACAACTTGCTCCGCTTTTAATCCTCGAAATTCGTCACGTTCTCAGTGTCATATTTCCATTTTATAATTTCAATGCATTGCAAAACTCATGTTTGACATTTCAGTATTTGTTTTTATACCTGGTATTATTTTTTTTTTTATCAGTCACAAACATTTTATATCGCTAATGAGAATTTCCCGCGCTCGTGTCGCATGGCTACGCTGGACTGCACTCGCAAAGTCGATCTGCCTCGCTGATTTTGTAGGCCGTCGTGTGAAATAATTGTTTGGTTAGGAATATATACTCATTTGATGTCCTTGCACGTAGGTCATAGCTAAGAAGGTATAAAAATAATTGAATTACACTGTTTTATTGGTTTTAAGTATGATCTTCTATATAGCCTTTAAAATGTTTTATTTTCATGCGATGAATGTAAGTAAGCAAGCAGGTATTTAATCGTCATTAAAATAACTTTAGAAACTCGCGCTATACTCTGACAATTATATGAAATATATTTCATATAATTGTCAGAAAATTTATATATAAATTTTAAGAGTCATATAAATTCACAGTTGTTCAAAAAATATAAAAGAGGGGATAATTTCCTTGGCAAATGGTTATGCAAGTCAGCAGCGCCGCGACGATGACTACCGCGAAGCCAAGAGATGAGGATATAGGCCGCGGCTCGTAAATTCAGGAATTCGCAGGATATGGCAGAGGGCAAGAGAGACTCGAAAGGGGCGGTACCGCGCGGTCCCCTAAAACGAAAAAATAAAAATACATAAAAATAAAAAATGAAAAAAATCTGAAGAAAAAAAAATTAAAGTGCGGTTATAATTTGGCTTCCACAAACAACGTGTTAGAGACGTGGACCATGGTTGGGGCTTCCTCGAAATATGAGTGAAATAGACTTCGCCGTGGCAATTAATCCCGGATGTGTTTCATGATGTGTGTCATTGCATGGGCCTCATTTAAATTTAAACACGCCTGAGCAAAATTAAAAAAAAATTTGTTCTTTTTGTTATACCAACGTAAATTGGCAAATATTTTTGCTTGATGTGGGAATACGAAATGAAAAATATGATTTATACGAATAAAAAAAATACAGTTATAACTGATTTTGATAAATTGACTATAGCAGTATTGCGTAAAAAAAATTTTTTTAAATGAATAAAATTTGAAAAAAAATCTCAGAAATTGACTTTTTAAAAAATTTTGTTTAAGCAGAAATGAAAAATATGATTTACGAGTAAAAAACCACAGTTATAATTAATTTTGATAAACTGACCAGTAGGATTTCGTAAAAAAAAAATTTTTTTTGAAATGAATTAAATTATTTCATCTCCGAAATGTACTTTTTTGCAAAATTTTGCTTGGGAAGAAATGATAATGAGTATAAAAAAGCACAGTTATATATTTATAATTAATTTTAATAAATTGACCGACAATATTTCATAAAAATAAAAAAATTTCTGGTTGAAAAAAAAAAAGTTCTCAAAAATTTGCTTATCTGAATGTTAATTATTTTTATTTCCCATGCAGATAATATTAAAATATTTCTACTTTCATAATTAAACAAATAAAGAAAAAAATAGATATATTAATTTTAATGAGAATTTTACTCACAAATTATTAAGGCAATTAAAAATAATAATTCAACCCCCTAAACGTGACAGCTATAGCCAATAGCTTGGATAATTGCGAATTGTTCATGGAATCGATTAAGGGCAAACGAGAGAGCAATAAAACTTATATATACGCGTCTGACGTTTTCTTTAGATCGACGCCAAGTCGGCGCCGTTGACAAGAGCCGCAATCGAGTAATAAAAAAAACCCCCATCCGCCATACTTATAGTATAGCAATTGCATTTAGTCTGGGCAGTGGTATAGGTATATATTCTCGATGATTTCGTTTTAATCGGTCGAACCGGAAGCTCTCGTTACGAGGCATCGGTTAATTGGTCTACTCCTGACGTGGTCATCGGTGAGAATAAAATACGAAAAAAAACCATCGCGGCGTAATAAACGTCGCTCATGGATATGGGGATATATATATGCGTGCTTACATGTGTCGTACACAAACTTGAAAGTATTTATCTCGGCAAGAAGTGTGTATATACGTGCAGGGATGCTCAACGATACATGTGAATGGCTCACGGCCGGGCCTCGCCCGTTCTGGGCACCGGGATCTAACTACCACCTGCCTCATTTTCCCACGAGCCTCGCGCGAACCACTCGAATACCGATGAGATAGACGAGGACAATGGTATGCCGTGTGGTGCACGTGCAAGCGCGAGGCAAGAGCGCGCCAGGAGAGGCAAGAAAAGGGGCATCGAAACGAAGGCAGTTTACGTGAGACACGGCAGCTCGCAGTGTGCGAGCGAGTTGGATTATTTGTGAACCGACCGGTTTGAGCACGTGAGCGAGATGGATATGTGCGCGAGCGAGCGAGAAAGATGCTTTAGTGTATATAGAGAAACAAAACGCGATGAACGATCTTGGCGCAGGTCGAACACGTGCTGGCACGGGTGACTCAGCGCGGGAATATTGAAAGGTGATCGCGTTTCTCTGATTTGCTTTATTTCGATGGTTCTGTCTAATCTTGCAATATTATTAACGTCATTATTAGACCATTTTATAAAGAGGCTAAAAAATTTCTTTTTTTTTTCATAGTCTAATTTCGGTAATTCTAGGATTACAATATTACTAAACGGAATAGTTTGATCTGTTTATCGGTTTCTCGTGATTGGGATTTTTTTTTTTTGTTGTGTTTTAATCAATTTAATCATAATCAAAGTTTATGTGGGTCAAACTACACTCGGTACATGTGGTATTATCCATGACAAGTGACTCGAGTCAGATTTTTATTATTTACATTGATTATTAGACGTAAAAAGGTGATATATACTTTTTTGAGTAGAACAGCCTATGTTAGGTCAGTCAATATAGACAAGATTATTATTTAAGTTTTAATCAATGTTAAAAATGATTTTTAGAATGTTTGATGATAAAAAGGAATTTTTATATCTATTTTATAAAATTTCACATTTTTCATGATTTTTTTTTTTTTTTAGTTTTTTGTTGATAATTTTTAAAATAAACAATAGATAATGAAAATTGTTAAGAGAATTAAATGATAGAAATTTTAATTGTTTACAAAAAATGTAGAATAATTTTTTTTTTTATATTGTACTCGATTTTTAAGATATTTTGAAAAATGACAAATTTTCAAAAATTAGTTATATCTTGAAAATTGAGAGAATTACAAAAAAATTTATTGAAGATTTTTTGGAGATAATTAAACTTTCATTATTTAATTATTATAAGATTTTTTGCTATCTTGCTTATTTATATACCGAGTTATTGTGAAAAAACGGCAAAAATCATGAAAATTGATCGATTTAATGCGGGGATATATACCCCTATTTTCTTAAACTCATGCGAGACATAAATAATAGTTGTGTTTTATTTACGATATTTTTTATATACTAAAAAGATTGGCATTCGAGTAGAAAAAGCTAAATACTTATTCACGCGCTTTTTCATGTGGTCAGACATGTGGTATACCTCATCAGTAATAAAAAATAGTGATTGACACCGCGATTATTATTGCGAAAATAATTTTTTAGACTTTTTAATAATGAAATATTTAGATTTTTGAATTCAATTAAAAAAAAATTGTACTATTACTCACTCACGTATAGAATTGTGCTTTTTTGCAAGCGTCATTACACGGAATACCTGCAGGGCAATCAGGCAAAATCTCATCTCAGCAATTTACTGGGTACTTAGCGCGCGCGCTCTAAAAGAGGATAATTCTTCTTAGTTATATGCACTCAACGCTGAATGCATCAGCTGATGATGGAGTTTTCGGTGCTGCTGGCTAATTAGTTAAGCACGTTTTTTGGATTAAGGTGTATGGGACATTTTAGTTATAATTCGTCGTGTTGAATATTATAGATGACGTGTGGATTATAGTTGAGCGTGCTGCACTCACTGATGGTAATTCTAGAAGGTTTTGTGCGCGTGGGATTACCTCTATCGTGTTATCGGGATTACGTGCGCCTGGATTATTCTTATGACTAATCAGTGCACCTCTTGAAATGTTGGTTTTAAGTCCCGTGTATAAATAACATCAAGTTTCAACTGTGGGGGAAAAAAAACTACATTCCTCGAAATATTTCTCCCAGTATTTTAAATATTTTTTTTTTGCTTCTAATTAATTAATTAATTAAAAATTTTTTTATTGGCGCGTTTACATTTCTTTCGTATTTTATTACTTTCACATATACTTTTTATTTTCTTATTTTAGTTAATCATGATAGATTAAAAAAATAGAGAAAAAGGTTTTTTTATAAACATTTTTTAATTATGTAAAAAAATGTTTTCATAATTTCTTTTAATTTCTTAAAATAAATAAATTTATTATTAATATATTTCAAATTTAACGTTAAATTGACTAAAAACAAACTTTTTTACACTTTAAATATACATGAATATATTTTTAAATAATTCGAAAAAAAAATTTTCTGCTGATTTTCACGATGGATTTGATGAGTGAAAATGTTTTGATTAAATTTTTTTTTCGTAATTTCTCCAAATTTGTTGATATAAGTTAATTTATTATTATAATATCTGAGTTTTAACGTTAAATTTACCAAAAAAAATTTTTTTTCTTGCGCTTTAAATATGTTTAAAATATTGAAAAAAAATATATATATCTAAAACATTTTTTCTGTTGATTTTTCGGTAGAATTGGATTTTGCGATTTTTAAATGAAAAATAGATGGGGAAAATTGTGATAATGGATAATTAAATAATACCAAAAAATCATCTTGGATGCGTGTGAGCTTATACTTAACCCACGTGTTATCGGTTATTCTTCATAACCGGTCGCTGTGATGGCAGCGGGGGCGCTCGCGCCACTGCTGCACAAAGACTCTTTTCATTGGCTCGTTAGCACACTTCCGGAACATTTTTTTTCCCTTGCACATGATCAGAGAGAGTTGTTGAACGCTGTCATTGCTTTATGAGTTTCTTTTTTAGATCTCTTTGACATCACTTCCTTATTACCAACACAAAATCACAGCACTACGTATATATATACGTTATACTAACATAATTGACACACCATCCTGACGTTGATTGTCGCATTATATACTATAATTGGGCGATACCGACATTTGGAAATAATAAAAAATAATAATATTGCGTCGTATCGTATTGCAGAGATACTGCAACAGCATGCAGCACTTCTTATACGGTAGTAAGCCGACATAAAACAAATGCAATGTTGCGACTAATGTCCCGTGAAGATATTTACGAGGCACACGAAGTGTGAGAGGTCGTCGTTAACATATTGCTAACACATACACACATTCTCGAAAAAAAAAAAAATGGTAAAAGCTTCGTTTAAATTTTCTCCACAGATTTTTCTTATTAGTATATGAATATTTTAGGCTAAAGGGGGTGCGGCCACATCTTAGCACGAGGTGGCCCCGCATAAACAGAACCCCCATACACTCATATATGGGTGTTGCTTCTTCATCGTCTTTTAGGAGCTTCAACAACTTTCCCACACTGATGCTCTTCCTCTAAATCCCCCATTGAACACCACAAGAATTCACCCCTATTACTCGTCGTCGCCATTTATACTCTTTATTTTTTTGTTATTTGTTCTCAATCTTCCTCTCGAAATATTGGGCCCCATTGAAATATTCGTAAAAGCCTTTTCTGATCGTGCGCGCGCGCGCGCGTGCATTGCACGAGCTCCACCGAATTTTAACGGGCGTTTTTTTTTTTTACAATGGGTCATCCGTTTTGATGGATAAAAATTGACCTGAATATGTGACATTGTTATTTGACAGAAATTTAGTTGCGGAAATATATATGTGTATATGAACGTCAGATGGCACTGAGTTTGCGCGTGGGAAAAAAATATTTTTGTGTGTGTTGATCGCGCGAGATTTTCGTCAATGTGCCAAATGCCACAGGATGTAGCAGGTGGTGATGTCATGTATTTGGCATAATGCTCGTGACCTCGGCGCGTGTGCAGGGTTTTATATAAGTGCATATATGCACTGCAGTTGCAGAGAATTTTGCTTTTAATGTCTGTGAAAAAAATTGTTTTTTTGAGTTTCTTTTTTCATCACCCTCGCTGTGTTTATATGAGTTTTATAGTGGGT
Organism: Macrocentrus cingulum; assembly: GCA_002156465.1. Taxonomy (NCBI): domain Eukaryota; kingdom Metazoa; phylum Arthropoda; class Insecta; order Hymenoptera; family Braconidae; genus Macrocentrus; species Macrocentrus cingulum. Next base: position 28,065 of record MVJL01000023.1, on the reverse strand, counting down.
ATAATACATATTAGTGTGTTGGATATTTTCGCGTGTGTGGAAAGACGTTAAATCCTCGCAATGCATTGGCGCACGGTGCAGAGGGCTGATTTGTATGCGGAATAATGTATATGCACGTGCGACGCATCCGGGTGCAATACGTATGTCGATGTATAAACTGTCTGAGGCATTAATATAACGTAATGAATTATTAATTGATGCCTGGTGGTATTAAATGCGGGCGCAGACGTATCACAACTTCTGCTGCACCGTGAGAACCTTATTATTGCGATATATTGCAAAAAATTTGTGTTTATGTGACACACTGCATGCATACATATATTGAGTCAATTTAAAAAGAGGTGTCATCTGATTTAACTCGACAAATTTCGTTTTTTTTTTTTTAATTAGTAATATTTTTTAGGCTATTAAAGTTGATGAAAATTTTCTTTAATCTGCTTATAATTGCGTTTACAGTGTTAAAAATTTTTTTTTTTAGTTTTCTCTTTTTTTTTGAAACAACAAAACAATTGCTCGATCAAACACGTCCTTAAAAATCAATTTTTCAAGAAAATAGAAAATAAATATCATTTTAATTGTTGAAAAAAATTATTATAGGGTAAAAAAAAAATTTCATGTTTAAATTGAGCTCAAACATTTCTCTTTCTTGATCGCAAAAATTTTTTTCCCCATTTTTTTTTTATTGTCAAAATAATTTTTACCTGTTAAAAAAAATTATTTTAGCACAAAAACTACTTTTTTAAAAATTTTATGGCTAAATTAAACTCAGATTTTTCTATTTATTCATCCTAAAACATTTTTTTGTCAAAATAGTTTGTATTCGTTAGAGAAAAATTATTTTGGTGAAAAAAAAATTTCCTGTTTAAATTAATTAAAAATTTTTTCCCCCTTTTTTGGGCTTTCTCGGACATTAAATTTCATTTATAGCTTAATTAGCGATTAATTTTTCTGTCAGTGCAAAGTTATTTGAAGTGTGAAAAAATTTTTTGCACTGTGCAAACAATAATTAATTATTGACCGGGAGTTTAATGACTCCATAAGCGGATGATGAGGGGGGTGAGCAGGAGAAAACGGATCGTCATGCTGTTGGCCCCCCCAGGGCAACTCTCGTGCATCGCACGCGGCGCGCACGCGGATCGCAGGGGTTGCAATTGAACCTGACTGCGGCGAGGGGTCAAGCGTTTTTTTTTTCTTTTCGCGACGGTCACGAGCGATGAGCAAAAGGGGGAAGGGTTGGCTCCACTAGCAAATGCCTGTGCACATGACGAAAAAGAAAGATATCGCGGGCTTGGTGGATGCACGCTTATGCGCGCGAAGATATCGGCAGCTGGCACGGAGCCGTGAGAGACTTGGGCAGATGGTGCCGACGCGCAGGCCCGGGCATATCGTGTGTGTAGCCAGCCACGAATCCTACGCCTTCGTATATATAAGGAAAGGAGTCTCATCGTTTCCCACGGACCTCTCTCATCTGTTCGTCCTACGAGAAATGAGACTGTCTCCTTCAATGTCCGATTACTTTCTTTTCTCTCATCCCTCTGCCTCCGTCGGTTTTATTATTTATTTTTTTTTTTTTCGGTTCTTTTGACTTTTTCACAATTCAATTCGTACCGCGGCTCTATATGTGACAGTTTAGCCTACTTCATTCGTGACAAACGCGTGTCTTGCGTGTGACTGACCGTGTGTCTTGCACGTGGCCTGCAAAGCTATAGCAATTAAATATTTTATAGCGACTCGTGACTTTGTTGTGATTTATTTCGATATTATATTTGTTGTGACAATTGTTCTTTTGTGGTTTTAAGCCGATATTTTTATATTAGGGAGTTTTTTTTTATTTTGCGAAATAAATAATTTTTACGTTTTGAAATTAAATGACTAAAATTTAATTGAGAAAAAAATTATTTTTCGAGTTTTTATCAGTATTTAGATTTTTTTAAAGGGTTCAGATTTTAGAATTAACCCTCTTTTTTGGTGAAAAAAATTTTAAAAATATTATTATTTTTAATCGATAAAACAATACTATATATTTTTTATAATTTTTTTTAACAACAATTTATAACCTTTTTTTACTGCTAAAATTTTGGCATTTTTTTTTCATTAGGTATTTAATTCGAAAATAAATAATACGAAATCAAAAAATTATTTTCTTTAATAAAAATAATCGAAAAAATTGTTGTTTTGATTTTATTCGACTTTTGCCGTGGTTTTCGTTCAATAATTCTATAGGGACTTTTTAAATAATGTAAAATAATTATATTTATGAAGTTTTGAAATTGCAAAATTTAAATTTAATTACGAACAAATTATATTTTAATAGGATTTTCAACAGTATTTGGACTGTTTTAAAATTTTAAATTATAACAAACCATTTTTTGTTAAAATTGTTGCAATTTTTTTTTTTTTTTTCACTCTATATCATTCTTATTTTCAATTTACAGAAAAAGAATTAACAAATAATTTTTACAATTTTTTCAATAGTGATTAACTCTATTTTATTTTCAAAAATTCATTTAACTATTTAATTAGAAAACAATACAAATAAATCATTTTTTTTAAGTGTTTATATTTTGAGTGAAAAAAATTATTAAAAAAAATATATATATATTTTAGGAAATGAAAAAAATTTATCCAAAAAATAAAAATCGGAAGAAATTGCCATGATTTTACGCGGTATAACTTGAAAAATATATATTTTATATGACTTTTGATATATATTTAACAAAAAAATAGCATAAATTGTATTTTACTATATCCTCAATTAATATATCCAGAGAAAGTATATACAAATATGTGTACAAAATATATATACAAGCATTTCTTTGGCTCACGATCTCATTTAGCCATTCACTTACACGGATATATCTTCTCATGCCCATTCTTGCTCTCCATTCACTATATTGACTGCCTTACCTCGTTGAGTGGGTGGAAGAGGATGCACGCGAAGAGTGTGCGAAGGGAGTGAGCGAGTGAATGCGGGCGCGAAATTGAATAGAGGCAGAGTCACACGCTCTACACAATCAGTGACTTGGTATAGACTCGGCTTTTACGCCTACACTGATGCTCCCAATATAACCATATTGCTCTCTGCTCTGCCGCCGTCGCCGCGGATGTCCGAAACACACCATCTACTCGGTCCCACACTAATCTCGTGTCTAGATTATTGCCTAAGACTCGCGCACACACTGCTTGCGGTAAAGAGAAAAGAAAAGGGGAAAAAATTAATTGCAGTGCGCGCCGGCACAACAATGCTGCTGCTGTTAGGGATAAAAAATATAGGCTGTAAAAGCGCGCGAAGCTTGCATGCACGTACACGTGGCCTCCCCCCTCGAGCGCTGCGGGCCACGCTATATAGGGCGTCCCCCGCAAGGTGGCGAAGCGTCTCTAGACTGTGGGAATTCATGACATGTGCGCGGTTCGCGCCCGTGATCCGCACACGAACAACCGGGCGGGGGGAAATCTTACGACGCGATGACGATCTTGAAGGGGAAAAAGGCGATGAATGGTCAGGGGGGGATTGGGGGGCCTTACTGCCCGCCATAAGGCTAAAGAATCCATGGGAATATCGAGCATGTGCATTCACGTGGACTCGTGGCCTGCACGAGTTACTCTGAGGGTCATTATTGGCTTCCGTGCCTCGAAAGATTCACTTTTTTTTTCTCTTTACTCTTTTTCGTTGCTCTCTCTCGCTCGTATTTTTTGTTGCTGCTGAAAACCTGTTTTAGAGTCGACAAGCCTATATGCTATGCACGTGGCCATTTGTAGCGTTAAAAATTAGGGGAATTTAAATATGGTACACAGAGAAGTCGAAAAGACGGGAATTTTTTTTTTTTTAACATTAAATAATTACAGAGCATTGTGCTGAGATTTTGCAAATTTTTTTCCCCCAATATATTTAGGAAATTAGGAAAAAATTGATTTTTCTCAATGCTAACAGGCTTATATAATATTTTTTGTTAATAATTAAAAAAAATGGGAAATTGAATTCTTCATAAAAAATATAGAATGTATTTTTATCATATTTTTTCAAAAACTAAGAAAAATACAGAAAAAATTATTTTACATTTTTTGTAGAAAATTTAATTGCCAATTTTTTTACTCCAATAATATTTTTTGTTATTCCACTTATTTATGAAGTTATCGGCATAAAATAAAAATAAAATCCCAAAAAATTCCGCGAAGTTGTAGAAAAAAATTTTTTAATTCAGGATATTAAAGTTTATTATTGATAGATTATAAATGTAAATTAGAAAATTAAGTTTTAGGGTGTATATTGGGGATATAGGAAAATGTATAGAAGTAACTTGATTCAATTTTTTATGCAAATTCATCAAGATACATGCGGTGAAGTAGAGATCGTGCGTTGGCTGGCTGATGAGGAAGTCAACGTTTATAGAGATTACGCTGATTGGGGGCCTCGACGCAAGAGAGAACGCGACCACCTGCGAGACGTGCCATGGAGATATATGTACTCGGCTTCTCTCAATCTGCCGTAATCCGTGCGTGTATACGGATGTGCACTCGTTGACTCTGCGCGCACTCGTTTCACTTGATACCTATCGACCCTGTACCCTGCACAGTCTTTTATATATTTTTCGCGTCATTTTACGTCCACGTTATACGGTCCATTCACTCATGAGTTATCGACACTCCACCGGGCTCTCTCGAGTATATTCACGTAAACAAAATATCTCCTGAATGAGGTCACCTGACAGAGGAGCTGCCGTCATCGTGTTTGCGCCCGCCACAGCCTCGCGATCGCTTCGGGATTAAGTTGCTTGACGGCGTTTGACTTTTGGAGAGAAAAGATAAACACTGCGCAACGCTAAATACACACTGTCATCCAATTTGATGACTTGCTGCATTCGATTAAAAAAATAAAAAGTTAAAATTGAGAAATATGAAGAAAAAAAATTATTTTCGTTTTGGTAAAATAATAAAAAAAATTATTTTACCAAATATTGTATAAAGAAATAAATTAATAACGCTTAAAGATCTAATTTTCAATGAAAGTTTTTAATGGAAAATTTAAACATGAGCATTGCAATTTTAATTGAAAATAAAAAAACTTTTACTGACCACAATCTGATAAAAAACGAGTATAATGGTCTTTGATAAACAATAAATTTATAATAATAATTGCAAAAAAATCCGTTGCTTTTGGCTTTTTTTCAATTAATTATAAAGAAAACGCATGATATAGTTACTCATACTCAAGAAAAAAATTATCTAAGTTCGCATGAATATTCAAATTTATGGTGAAATATTTTAATCATGAAATTTAGTGTATTTTATTGGTTTATAAAAATATCTGTGAAAATTTTTGATTTTCTTTAGTTGGATATGGCCAACGCTTAAAAAGATAGGGCGCTAATGCTGCCATAGATCACAAAAAAAAAAACTCACACGGCGCTGTACAACCTTAAATATGTGTCTGGTGTATTTTTTATTTTTTTAAATTTTAATTATTAGTATTTATTGGGTATACAAAAAGGGGAAACGATAATTATGGTTATGAAATAGTTGATTCTAAGCATTAGAATTATTTTTTCAAGCAGATATTCACTATTTTACCTGATGGATTGGTTTTAATATTATTTTTTATTCTCCAGAGAAAATAGTAGTTTTTATTTTTGATCTATGGAATAATTTTAAGGGAGGAAATTCTATAATATTGATAGAAAAAAATTTAATTTAATTTATCGATGAGAGATAAATTGATAAAAAATTTGGAAAGAATCAGAGGAAGTCATTTATCGTATTTTTCTTATTTTTTCTGATTTTTTTTTTCCACAAAAAAACCGTTTAATAATTAATAGAAAATGCTTTTTGGAGGAAAAAAATTTTTAATATATGTTTTTAAGGTTTTTTTCGGCGAAATTAAATATTTCTAAATTGATTGCCGGAGGAAAAAATAATTTTTTTTAAATTTTACGTAACATAATTTTTAGTACGACCTTAAAGTCGTTTGACATGAAAAAAAAAATTATCTATCGCTGTCTAGAATTCGCAGGTTAGAATTTAATGTGTCTTACAATATTTAAAAAAATACTCGATGTTGATTGGTAATGGCGTACATAGGTACAACGCCAATCGTGCATAAGTGGATCAGATATAAAAATTCAGGGGGCCCCTTATATTTATTTTTTTTACATACCTTCACAAAACGAATATAAGCCGTCGACGACCCGTGGATAACGTGTGTGCCTGTCACGAATATGTAGTTGTCAGCAATCATAAGAAAAAAAGTTCGAAAAAAAAGATGAAATTCATATCAAGTGGTTAGATCTGGGATTTTGTAGGTCTTTGCATTGAATTTCAAAATATATTCGTCTCGTCAAAATAGCCGCGTATAATAGACTTTACGATTTTATTTTGTGTATATACATGACGCGGCGGAGCAGAGAGTGTAAAGGGCCAGCGCCACGCTCCCTACACGTTCCTTGCACACGCCTCGATTTATTGTAATCATCGTATGTGGACGAGGCACGTCGAATAGGTCGATGGAATGTCAAAAGGAAAATAACACACGCTCTCTCTCGTGCAGTGGTTTACATATATATGTCTGATGATCGTGCATACACACGTACGTCTGGTATACGCGCGCTCTCGCGGGCTATATAAATATATAGCGTGTGGTGGCGGGTTAGTTCTCGTGGCACTTTCAAGAAGGTGCGTAAGTCCGCATCTGCCCGAGATTCTCACGCGCGACGCATCTGTCTCAAGTTCCCACGCGGAGAAGCCACCGGCAAGCCTTCGGCAAATGTTTTGTCCCTTCTTCGCCACGTTTTCACTCATATTTCTGTATTCATCCTTTGGTCCAAATATTTTCCACCATTTTTTGATTATACCCCCACGGCCTTGTCAATATCATTGATTTTATTATCATTTTTTTACTCGTCATCAGATTTTTTTTCTTCAACTCACGAATTCTTATTAATTTTTTTTTTTATTTTTAGGAATATTTTTTATGTGTGATTAGTTGAATTTTTTTATGGAGGGTTTTTTTTTTTTTTTTGTCATTAAATTGTAGAGCATTGCACTGAAATTTTTTTTCCCCCCAATATATTCAGATAAAAAATGTTGTTAATTATGTTTCAATAATTCAGTAAATGAGCGATATATCGAAAAATGTTACTAATTCAAAAACATAGGAAATTAAACTCTCTATAAAAAATATAGAATACATTTTTATCATATTTTGGTTTATTTTTGAGATATTTTGAAAAATCAAAAATTTCTCGAAAATAAAGAAAAATACAGATAAAATGTATTTTACATTTTTTGTAGAAAATTTAATTTCTAATAATTTTACTTTTATAACATTGTTAATTATCTCCTTTATTTACCGAGTTATCGCGAAAAAACAAAAAAAAAAAAACCTGAAAATTGTATAAATTTCTATTTATTCTTGAAAAAATTTGATAAAAGAGTGTATATTATGCAACAAGTGGGGCATGAGGCTTATTCTGACACGAGAGGGCAATTTTTGAAGGTATAGGAGTATTTTTTTTTTTTTTTTGAATTGTCAGACGAAATACTTTGTTACTGATTGGTCTTTTATGAGTCTCATATTGCACAGATATTTTTTCGACGGCTCTGAAAAAAAATTTTTGCTGTGGCGGATATATAATAGCTCGTGTTCTTGTTCGCGAATCGCTGCAGGTGCCTCTTCACTCCTTCTCACGTTGTGTGTGTGTGTGTGTGTGTGTGAGTTGGAATATATATCTGTAGATGGCCGTCGGGCACAAGTGTCTGGTTTTTTTTCTTCTCATTGCGATTTACAGGACGCTTCGCGCGATTTAATAACCATCACCACCGGTAGCGTCCACCTCGCCTTTTGCGCGCCTGCCCGACGCGCGTTTGTGTCTGGGCCAGCATACGAAATGCTTGTTGCGCGGACCCCTCAATCAAAAATGAAATTGATGTCTAGAGATATAAATTTCACACTCGATCAAGGGCATTTTATCAGTTTATATTCTATAAAAAAATTTATTACAAAATATCCAATTTAATATTCCATTATATTTCTTAGTATTTTTTTTCTTACATTTATATTTTTGCCAGAAATTTTTTTTTTATTTCCATTTAAAATGCAAATTTTAAAAAAGTTCAAGGATTGTTATTAAAGTAAAGAAAATTTTGTTTAACTTTCACGCCTGCGTATAATTTTTTTCTTGGAATAAAAAAATAATATAAATATAAAAAATTGTGCTATACTCTCTCTTTTATTTTATGAGGATATAAAAATGATATGGAAAATTATTTGATTGTTGTGAAAATACATTGTTTTATGAGTTTATTTAAATGTATATAAATATATTTTTTTTTTGTATGTACTAAGAAATTTATTATTTATGTCGCTTGGTTGGAATATATTTAAATTAAGTGGTTAGCATAAAATGTCGGAGAAATTAAGCGCCGTTAAGAGCCCGAAGCAATTTGTGCTATCTTTACGATTCTTTCTCTCGTCTCTCACTTCAATATAATATACACGCAGCCGTGCAATTATTTGAATGTTTTAAAAGTACAGGTCTAATTACCCTCTCTGAAAGAACCTTTGCATTCAATGGATATTTTCTGCTGCTTGTTTTGTATAGTCTATAACCGCACTGAGAAAATATCGCATAAATTCACGATCACATTTGCGTGTGCGCGCACGTGTTTCCAGCTCAGTTTATGAGTATCGATGCTGCTGATGTGCGCGAGTGGTCGTTGTATGTGCATTTTAGTTGATAATTATCTTTTATCGCATATCGACAATTTGTAATCACTGCGTTAAATTTTTTCAACTATATATTTATAACGTTTTACTACTAGGTAGAGGTATATTTACTTATTGAAGAAGTTTTAGAAATTCTAGAATATATAGAAAAATTAATTTCTACTTTATAGCTTTTAATTATGAATTGAAAAAAATATTAATTTCATCTTAAAAATTTTAAATTTATTGTTTGAAGTTGGCGAATTCCGTGGAAATCTTAGTTTTGGTGATTTAAAAAAATTTTTTTGTTGATAACTCAGTAAATATGCAAGATAAGAAAAAAAGTTGCAAAAGTGAAATAATGAGAATTAAATTTTCTATAAAAAATGTGTAATACAATTTTTCTCTATCTCTCGTGATTTTTGAGAAATTTTTGATTTTTGAAAATTCATATTTTTCAAAATATCTCGAAAACAATGAAAAATATTGCACAAAATTATTCTATATTTTTTTTAGGGAATAAAATTCCCTATTATTTAACTTTTATAACATTTTTTATTATTTTGTTTATTTACCGAGTTACATCGAAATACCATCACAACAACAAAAAATATTATTCGGCTTTTGCCGTTAGTGGTATTTTGATAAAACATCCGCCACTTAAAACTCACAATATTAATTATTAAAATAATTATATTCACGTTTTTTTAATAGTCTTTTGTTTAGGCAATTTTGTTTCTTTTTCAATTAAACTAAATATAGAGGCGTAAGACTATTATTTATCTCCGTCTGTTGATCGAATTTGAAGAACTAAGACAAGGTTAAGATTTAAGTAAAAATGCCGGATAATTTTCGCAAAATAGTCATGTAATTTAGTGTTGAAGGTTTTTCTTCACGATGATATTATTTCTACAATTAGTTCTCAAGTTCGAAAAACAACAAAAAAAAATTTGCAACCCTCTGGCGTCGTTTTAAAGACCATCGCACAACTCAAAACTTCAAATTAATGGAAAATAATTATGAAAAATACTGTTAATTATTTTATTTCGCGATGAAACTTTTTTTATATTTGCATTAAAGTCGAAAGAGTTCCCAAAAAAATCAACAACTCCCCGGCGTCATTTTAAAGACCATCGCACAACCCTTATTTTAAAAACACTTCATAATAAATCAGTATAGCTATAGCTCAGGAAAGTGGTCGTGTACATGATAGTTTCTAACATATTTATTTTACGAAAATATTTCATCAATAAGTCATACAATTAAAATATATTTTCCCACATTTATATAAATTATTGTTCCTTGAAAAACATAAAAAATCGCAATTTTTACTGTATAGAATTTTTTTTATATAACAAAAGTGCCCTCTTATTTACATATTTTGCTTGGAGAAAAATAATAGAAGGGAAGCGAGTAATCACTGTGGGACACAGTTGATGATAGGTGGACATGAAATGGGAAATAAATGCGACTCAAGTGTGACATGTGTGTGCAAAGAATTCTTTAGGATTCATATACCAGGAGGACGTTTCAAGCTGTTTTATACACATATATACTGTGTGCGGTTTCAGCTTCCGGTGCTTTGCCACTTTATAACGTCCAAGATGAGGTTTTCTGCCAAAACAATCAACAAGAATCCTTTGCTTATGTAGGTATACTCACCGGCGGATCAAACTGGAAAAAAGCGGTTAGCTCACGCGACTCTGTGTATAGGTATATTATCTCCCGTTGTGTGTGAGTGTGTTTTTATTTATATATATACTTTTTTGCGCTTTTTTGGATGCCAAAGAGTGGAGCTTTGCGTGTCTTCTCTAGAACGGTCCTCCTGAAGCATACACAATAGTAGATGCTTCTTTTCTCTTTATGTAATTGAGTCCTTTGTGTTCAAGGATTCTTTAAATTTTTCTTCGTGCTCGTCACACGCGTTCAGATGCTTTTACAAAAATGTTATTGTGTGCGTGCGTTTTTTTTTTATACTGTCTTTCACCACAAAAATTCTTTTCAATTTTTTTTTTTGCCCCCTCGCGATCCGCCAATGCCTCACTTCCTGTCGTGAAATGCAAGTGTCAAATTGCCCGGAAATTTCGCCCGAGTTCGAACTATATAATTATATTATTATTTCTTGAAATATTTATTTATGAAAATTACTTCATATATCAATTGATGAAAATTGGCCATTTTTTTTTTTTTTCAGTGTCTATAGACATAAAATAACGAAAGGAAAAATTGAATAAGAAACAAAAATAGTTTGAAAAATTTTTTTTTGTGTGGTCATTCATCAAATGGTTCAGTTTTTTTTTTTTAATTTTGTTTTTTTTTTTTTTTGATAGATTTTTTTGCAGGGTAATTTCTGGTTTGTTTACAATTGTTAAAAAAAATCCCTCGAGAGGTTCTGGTTTTGGTCTGCGCTGTTAGATATGTACGATGATTTTACAAGTATATCTGTCTTGTATACGGTACTTTAGAACTTGCGTCCACGCGACGGCGCACGCTCTCGTGTGCACGGCCTCCAGCGTCGTTCAATGTGTTTTATGGACGCGGGCTAGGCACGAGCACCGCCATCACTATCATCATCATCATCTTCTCCATCTCGGGGGCCGTTTTATCTCACTCTTCTTTTTACATTCTTACGCACTCGCCGCTGTGTGTTAAGTACATTTGCCTCATTCGCAGTCTTTCAACCGATGCTTAACTAATTTTTTTTCCCTTTCCCCAACCCTCTTTTAATCGTTCCATTTATTTTACTTTTAGTAGAAAAACAAAATTTTAATTTATATTCAAAGAACTGGACTTTGGAGTGTCTGATAAAAAAAATTGGCAAATATCGTATAACGGACAGATGAGAATTAAATTATTTTAATGTTTAAATTGTTGGTATGTTAATAAATTTGATAGAATCAAGTAATTAATTTAATTTTTAACGTTGAAAAAAAATTTTTTGTTTTTCGATAAAATTGAAATTTTTGAGCTTTTTGCTTTTAAAAATAATTATATAATAGCTAAATTTATTAAAAATAATTATTTTTTACTGTAAAATAATTTTTTGTTGAATTTTGAATCGCTAGAAAGTTTTTTTTTTTTTGTTTAAATAGTCAATTTTTTAAGTTTAATATTTATTTATAAAATTAAAAAATGAAAATATTGATTAAATTCTTCATTAACATAATAAATGTTTATTTTTACTTTTAAAAATTTTTATAACAAAAATATTGAAATATCGTGCGTCTAAAACTAAAAAATCGAATTACCAGAAAATTGAGACTTTTTGCATTTTCCTTAATATCTTGATTAGAATGCGAGTTAAATAAAATTTGTTAAGAATCTTTTTTGTAGGTAATAAAATTCTCTGCAAAAAAGATCTCTTGAGTAAAATCTCCATTTTCAATAGTTTAGAAGATATTTTCACTTATAACAGCAAGATAATTTTGCATAAATGCTTTTTTTGACTTTAAATGTCAAGTTTTTAATTTAAAACTATTGTTTATTCTACTTACCTGTTGAGGGAAAAATTTTTCGCTTGAAAACTAAAGGTTACATGTATAAAATTACCATCATGTGACAGAGTGTCATCCTTATACAGATACCTTTAGCGCACGGCGCGACTTGAAAAGTGTTGTTTTTCGTTGGTTTGACAAATTTATCGTCCTACGAACGATAGCGTGGATCGTGTGTCCGCACTTGTATACCTACATAATAGATTGACGTGGCTTAAAACGTATATATACGAACTCTACATGCGTGTATACGTACAGTGGTTATTGGAGCGCACGTGTCGAGCACACGCCGCGGCATACCTGCACGTTCAGCCTCACGCGTCTTTGTGTACATTATACGCGACAGACATTCAGCATCGCATGTAGATACATGCGAGTGTGTATATGTATCGGATCGGGGCCGTGGGAATGAGTCGCGCTGGCGCTGAATATCGCGACCGAGGCGGCACGAGCGACGCGCCGCCACTTCTCGCGTGCCTCACGGTGAGAATAACAGAGATGCAAACAGAAAAAGCCCGTCTCCTTAGTATACTTTTCCCTTTCTCGATAATATATATAACGACGCGTTGATCGTCGTCGCTATTCATGTCCACTCCCTCACGAAATATCTTTGCGATATACGTTAAAATGCAGTGATGTTGTGCCCTCAATAGTCGCGACAGCGCGGGAAAGTGAAATTTTTCTCGGCGATCGGTTAAATATCTGAAATTTAAATGTGAAGATGCTTTTTATGGACATTTTATACTTTAGCCAAATTAATTCCTTTCATCGTTAAACCTCGTTGCCAATTTATATTCACTGGTTAATTTTTTTTTTTCTGTGCGATTTATTGATCTGTGGATTTTTATTTGAAATTTTTTGACTTAATTTTTTTTTATCTTTTGTATTTTATTCTGATAAATTAGCATTTTTAATGATGCAAGAAATTATAATGATATATTGAAAGTGTATTTAATTTCTATTTTATTGTGGTGCTTTCGATTAATGATTTTTTACTGCGATGGCAATATTTAAAGAATTTTACGCCAATTTTTTTTTTGTATTGCGTTAAAATAATCAGCCGTTTGTATATCAAGATAAATTCATCGGTAGTAAATCAAACGTGTGGAAAGTTTCATCATTTTTGATAATGTCTATAATTATGAGTATAATTACTGATATAATTTTAAGCATTTACATTTTGTCTGTTTTTTAATTTCTTGCAATATTGTATATAAGTATATGTAGAATATCTCTTTAAAATGTTGCATATTATATACAAAGGTTATTAATGTGTCGTATATAATTATTGCAGCAAAATCTTAATGAGTTATATGGTGAAGAAATAAAATTTTATTTTTTAAGAAATAAAACAAGTTGAATCGATTTATTGAACAATTTATTGCCATCAGTTGATCGTGAAAGTGAATTATTTTTTCTTAATAACGCGCGATGCATTATTATAATTATTATTATCGTTAAAATCATTTTTATATCATTTTCAGATCTCGCTCAGTTTAATTTTCTTCGATAATTAATTAAAAAAAAAAATAATTGCCCTAAATATTCATCCCCAGATAAAAATTCGCTTGCAGCGACATCTAGTCTATGAAGTGGGAATTTAGTAGGCAAACCGCAAGTAGATTGGCGGGAGATCTCAGCTGTTATTGATCGAAAAAGAAAAACACAATTTTACAACAAAAAAAAAAAATTTTTCTTATTCAAATAAATTAAACAACTGATTTTTCTGACGAAAAAAATCAATATAATCGAGTTAAATAATTAAAATTTAAATTGAAAAGTAAGTTTGAACATAAAAAAATTATTTAAACATTTATTTATCAGTTTTTATTGTTGTAATAATTTTTTTTTTTTTTTTCAATTGATATGGTGATTGAGATTGAGTCGTAATTTTTTCAACCCCAGTACAGTCAAATAAACATCACAAGCGCACACAATTAACCCTATCAACAAGCAACCCCTTAAAATATTCACCCCCTTGACCATTTTATTCTATTATGATTTGAGGTTGCAGTTTGTGGGCAATGCTCACTATCTTTTATTTTTATTACGACAGATGCTCTTTGTCCCTCGAATAGACTCTGTAAACCCAAAAAATCATGTGAATTTACCATATACATATATACTCACCCCTTGTATCTCACGGAGATGCACATGTGCTTGTCACATATGGATACCACGTGGCTACATTGTAAATGTTTCCGCGATCAATGCACTCTACATGCGCTTGAAAACTCGGCCATTGTCAAATTCACATTGAGATTTGCAAGACCTAGCACCCTCAAAATTATTGTCACGAGGGCCCAATCATCCCCCATAACAGTCTCCATGTGCTGGCAATTTTTTTTCCATCTTATTAATTGAAATAGAAAAAACCCCATAAAATACCCTCCTGAAAAACGTTAGAAAATTCGTTTTATTCCTTCATAAATTCCGTTAAAACTTTTGGCGGGACGGTTAAAGACGTTGAGGTAGGTCAGACGTCACAGGGGTCTCTACCCTCCAATCGCTCCAGGTGAATGTGCAGCAGCGGTTCAGTTCCTCCAAATCGTATATTGTCGAGAAAAAGTCGGTTAAGCAATAATGGACCAACGTAGCGATGTTGAAGAACCGTTAAACGGTCAAAAAAAAAAAAACGAAAACTTAAAATAAAATTAACAACTAAATAATACAAAAGGGGTGTATATTGAAATTATAAATTTATTACGATAAATGGAAGACGTTTAACCAAGTTTATCACAAAAATATATGTTTTCTTATTCAACTAATTCTTCAATTAAATATATAGGTACATGTATCACAACATACGATTCGATATATCGTTACTTTCTTAAAGCCTATTTATATATGTGTTCAAAATTGATAGAAATGAACTGCGGAATAAAATTCCATTTTGAGCAATTGACAGAATTATTTAGAAAGTGATAAACTACCTATTGATCACAGTGTTGTATTGTTGTTAATGTCTAATTAAGTTGTTCCAGAAGTTAGGCAGCTTGGATCTCGGGTAATTGATGTTGTGAGAAGGCTCGTTCCTTGTGGCACAGATCGTCCAAGGCAAGAGTTGTCCAGTAAAAGTCACCGGCGTGAGTGCGAGCAAAGTGTACAGGAACGTAGCACTGTCCAGGAACCACTGGCACCACGGTCATCTGGCCATCCAGGCACACAGTGATGGCAGCACCCTCCTCAGCATTGGCCAGGTCAGCCAGTAGACGTTGTTCCAGGGCCTCGTTGCAGTTATTTTGATTGTCAACCTCCTCAGTAAACACCTCGGTCTGCGGCTGAGCCTTCTGATAGCCCTTGGTCAGCTTGAAGCTCTTCTTCTTCAGCATGCGCAGCAGTGGTTTCAGTATTCTTCGGACTCGCTGCTGCGTCTTGTTGCGTTTTAAGTTGTACAAGTTGTCGTTCAACTCGTTCTCGTACTCAATCACGTGGCCAAGTGTCGTTGCCATTTTTTTACACAAACACTTCGCGAACTCTGTCGATGCAGAAACGTGTGAGAGACTCTTTGAGATTTTATGCTCTGACTCAGTGCGCTAGTGAGCGAATGATGTCTGCAACGACCAACCCCGGGTCTTTATATAGCCAGAGCCGAGTCGGGTGGGCAGAGTGGGGAAGGCAGGTGCACTTGGGCTGTGGGAACTTGGAGAATTCGGAGCTTCCCACGTCGGGGTCCACGCCGACCATCTGCCGGTCGCTCCTCGCCACCCTAACCCATCCAACCCCGAAGACTCGAGCTCCCCCTCGATCACCCCCGCGCACACCCATCCCTCTCGCTTCTTCTTTGCCTTCTTATTCTTACAAGGGTCGCCTTCTTTTGGTCGTAGTGTGTTTGCTTACAAATACAGAGCTTCGCGTGTGTGTGTGTATCGCTCGTCGCGCGTTTATTCAATATGCCCCGGGTTTAGAGACGACTCTGGTGGCTGGGGGTTGCATCAGCTTTTAATTCGTGCGTAGAAACGTGCACGAACTTGTTACGACACGTTTCTCAGATGCACCCGGCTTTCTTGCGTGTTACCATTGTAATCATATCACTTGAAAAGTATATAAGATGGTCTTGAAATTTTTTAGAACATCGGGGGAGAGTACTTTTCAGTAGAGATATATAGGTTTTATTTATTTTTCATGGGGGTATAGATGAAATTTTTATTAAAATTGCAATGAATGGAACGTTGGAATAATATTTATAAAATATTCTTGCTGTTTTATTGACGAAATTTTTTTTTTTATGGATATAATTTTTTAGAATTTAGGACAGAAATAATTAAATACTTGGTCGCACGGTCGTAAAAAATGAAAATTAATCATTGATTATAATTGAAGAAAAAATGTAGGACACATAAATTTTTTTTCAATAAAAATTTAAGTGTCATGAATAGAAACAAAAAAGATTTACAGTAATCTATACAGTCAAAATTGGACTGGGCGACTATAAGGCACATCCTATTGCTTCGCATAAGGCCTGTGTTTTTAGATAATAAGAAAAACATGTACAAGAAGTATTATTGATTGTTTTTTCAGTGTGGAGAGAACGAAAATTTTGACACTGAAAATTTTTTTTTTGTGCTAATGTAAGTTTTGAAGAAGATCGTGAAAGATATCACTTTGTTTTTCTTTTCCAAGTCGTTAGGACTGAAAAGTCAGTTTGACATACTAGTGAGTGACAAAATAACGGCGAGAGGGATGATTTTGAGTATTAGGTCGCACACGACCACTAAAGAAAAAACGAGGATCCGTCTAGACATGCACACACGTGCAAAGTGGATGGGACACACATTTTAGATCCATTAACTCTTCTTTAATTTTTTTTCTGCTCATGGCTACCCTCAAAAATTACATTCTACTCTCCTCACCCAAAAAAAAAAAAAACATCCCCGACTGATTTACATATTCCCGGGGAGTCTCGACCGCTCCAACACATTATGAGTGATTAATTCTTCCCAATAACTTCGACTTGAAAATTTCCAATTTTCCCGTTGAATTTTTTTCCCGTTGGCGTATACGCAGGGGGCAGGGGGAGGGGAGGGCCGTGGAATATATTTACAACGTGCACCTGAGTCGTCGGCGAAATGGGGGACTGCCGGGGGTCCCCTCTCTCATACGCTCCCCCCTTTAAAGGGCCCTTTTTGAAACACATCGCGCACTGTCGGCGGCGGACGCACGTTTTGTCCCATTTAATGGACGCCAAACCGCCCCCCAAGGGTGGCAGGTACCTTTTTTGGCATTTTCTCTCTGTCTAACCTTGCTCACGCGTCAGGTGAATAGGAGATTTAGTTTATGAGCACGTGCCTTTGGCTTGAAATACGTATTTTTCGTTTGTAAAAAATTTTTTTTCTTTGTTTCAGTGTTCATCAGTCGCCTGCTTGGACAGCTCGGTTGGGATGATGATGATGGTTGGCCATTGAAATACGTGAGTTGACTGTTTATGTATTTTTAAAGAGACTATATCGTGATTATTGTCGCTGGTGAATGGAGTGCTCGATGGTTAGTATTGTGATGCTGCGAGCCTGCTCATATTTACCAATTAAATTCAACCGCCTGGTTATATTCTCCTGGCAATACTCTCGCGCGCACGTCGTCTAATCCATAACCGGTTGGCAATCAGCAAGCCTTTTTATACACTGTGTATATGCGCTCATATATACAAACAGTCCTTTGGCATGAGACAAAAACTCGTGGGGTCATCTCCACGCTCGTTACACATGTCTGTGATGGCCACCGAATAGATTCAAAACCGGTTTCTATAACTGCGCGGTGCTGCGCATTTTCAATCGCTAAATTCTGCCAGCCAAGCATGAGAGTCATCCACTTTGGATGATGCACCCAACATTGCGCTCATGTTGTGCCAGTGATCGCCATGAATTGATTCATGGCATCTTGTTATTCGTCTGATTTGGTTCTCACTGAATTTTATTCATAATTATTCCAGGTGGATTCACGTTGATTGATGAAAATAACAGTTCTACCATTATTTTATTTTATTTATTAGAATTTTTTTTAACTTTTGAAATTTATTTATAATGCCAATATCGAAAGATGGGGAAAAAATTCACGATTTTTAAGGGGAATTTTTAATTTCAATTTCGATTTTTAAGTATTAAAATATTTTTAATTTTAATGGTTAAAAATTTTAGAATTCAAAATATTGAGTAAACATAATTAATAAATTATGAAAATTCCACGAGGGTGGAACACCCCTAGAAAAAAGAAAATCAATTAAAATCACTATAAAAAAATTCTGCTACCATATTCGACTGTCCAGAGCGTGTGGATAGGTCCTCCTATCATTTTCAAGTATTTATTTACATAATTAATAAATTATGAGAATTCCACGAGGGTGGAACACCCCTAGAAAATAGAAAATCAATTGAAATCACTATAAAAAAATTCTGCTACCATATTCGACTGTCCAGAGCGTGTGGATAGGTCCTCCTATCATTTTCAAGTATTTATTTACATAATTAATAAATTATGAGAATTCCAGGAGGGTGGAACACCCCTAGAAAATAGAAAATCAATTGAAATCACTATAAAAAAATTCTGCTACCATATTCGACTGTCCAGAGCGTGTGGATAGGTCCTCCTATCATTTTCAAGTATTTATTTACATAATTAATAAATTATGAGAATTCCACGAGGGTGGAACACCCCTAGAAAATAGAAAATCAATTGAAATCACTATAAAAAAATTCTGCTACCATATTCGACTCTCCAGAGCGTGTGGATAGGTCCTCCAATCATTTTTAAGTATTTATTTACATAATTAATAAATTATGAAAATTCCACGAGGGTGGAACACCCTTAGAAAATAGAAAATCAATTAAAATCACTATAAAAAAATTCTGCTACCATATTCGAAATGTATATTAGGTGTTGATAGCATTTTTTTTATTGATGAAATGAGTACAAAAAAATAGTTTTTTCTTTGACAGTTGAATAAATTATTTTCATTGGCGTTTTCTGGAAAGAAGTGTTGTGAGATTTATAAATAAAAGAAAATTTCTGCTGCAAATGTAGTCTCGGTTCGTGATGCGACATAAACTTGCACAATGTTAAAAAATTACCGCCTTTACGCACTTGTCACATAATATACTATTATTTCATTTGAGATTGAAAAAAAAATTTTTTTCACTTACATAATTGACGTGAGTGCATATATATGTGAATAAAAAAAATTTCAATATATACATGCTCGGTAGCCGCAAAAAAAAACATTATGCGTGATGTTTCAACATGCGTGATGTTTCAACAATCATCAGTCGGTATATACAATGTTGCAATAAAAAATATATAAAATCGCGTGATATTTGACGCGTAAATATTTTTCAGTAAAATTTTTGAGGTTACCCGTAAATGCGATGGTTCACCTGCAAAAATATAAACCGCAATATTGTAAAAGATGCGTATTTCTCGTTAATTTGTGAATTTTTTTAACCCATACCGCCATTATCTCTCTTCTTTTTCCCTCGGCAAAAAGGGAATCATGACGCGCGATTACGTTATACCGACCCGTTGTTTATTCCCATTATAACCCGAGGCCACAGCTAGCATATATACTGCATATACTCGCTGTCCTGCTCCTCCTTTCATTAGCATATAAATAATACACGCGTGTTTGTGTGTGCAACGGGAGCGCATCGCATAGTTTGCAAGTCGCGCGCGCGATTGCGGAGCCGGAAAAAAACAAAAAACAAGTGCATAACTGTGTGGTGGAGCAAGAGTGGAGAAAAAAAAATGAAACACACAGTAGTGGTGACCCCCGGGGCTGTTAAGCGCGCTGCAGTTCCAAACAAGAAGTCCCTTGGTGACGTCAGCGGCAGGTGCAACCTGCTTCATCTCCATTTTTTTTTCTTTCTGTATATATGTATATGCACTCTTCGTGTATAGACTTCTTTTATTTCAAGAGCGCTTTCTTCGTCGCGACGACGATGATGCGAGCTGGAGCGAACCACTCTCGTCATCTCCGCCCTTTTTTCTTTCACGCGCACACACTCTATACATCACGCAATATCGTATACCGATTTTCAGATCGAGATATCTTATACTCTCCATAACCACCGTGTGGATTCGGTTACGCTTGGTTATAAGGGAGTAGACAGACCAACTAAACATGCGCGTTCTCCATGGTTTTTAGTTGAAATAAATTTTAATCGCCTCTGTGATATCTTTGAGATTAGAGGGGAGATTATGATTACTTGTTTTTTTTTTTTACGTGCGCATGCAAACGGGCATAAAAAGTGGAGTATCATCTTTCAATTAAGACTCTGGAGATACAAAATCTCTCTTTTGGTCACGATTCGATCGGAATTTTTGATTATTTCTTACATGCAGACGATTTTTTCATTCGGATTTTAGTCACTTGTATAAAGGTTTAGGTTGTGATACCGTGAGGGCCAACTAAAAAATAAAAAATCGATTTGTCGTTTGTGAGTGGAGAAATTAATTCGTAAAGTTGGAATAAAATACAGAGGCCCTTTTGGCAGTGTCTAAATTGACGTACTTTTAATGAAAAATAAAAATTTAGATTTTTCACAAGAATTTATAATAATAATTGCAAAAAAGCCCGTGATGTAATTATTTAAGTTTGCATGAATATTCAAATCTATGGTGGAATATTTTAATTATGAAATTTAGTGTATTTTATTGGTTTATAAAAATATCTGTAAAAATTTTTGGTTTTCTTTAGTTGGATATGGCCAACGCTTAAAGATAGGGTGCTAATGCTGCCATAGATCACAAAAAAAAAAAAACTCACACGGCGCAGTACAACCTTTAATATGTGTCTGGTGTATTTTTTATTTTTTTAAATTTTAATTATTAGTATTTATTGGGTATACAAAAAGGGGAAACTATAATTATGGTTATAAAATAGTTGATTCTAAGCATTAGAATTATTTTTTCAAACAGATATTCAATATTTTACCTGATGGATTGGTTTTAATATTATTTTTTATTCTCCAGAGAAAATAGTAGTTTTTGTTTTTGATCTATGGAATAATTTTAGGGGAGGAAATTCTATAATATTGATAGAAAAAAATTTAATTTAATTTATTGATGAGAGATAAATTGATAAAAAAATTTGGAAAGAACCAGAGGTAGTTATTTATCGTATTTTTTTTTTATTTTTTCCGATTTTTTTTTTCACCAAAACCGTTCAATAATTAATAGAAAATACTTTTTTGAAAGAAAAAAAATTTTAATATATTTTTTTAAGGTTTTTTTTTTTGGGCAAAATTAAATATTTCTAAATTGATGCCGCAGGAACAAATGCATTTTTTTTTATTTCTATTATAAAAAAATTATGATACACTTTGCTATGGTTATCAAGCGAGGTTTTTTTATATAGAGGTTATTGCCTTAGGATAAGAAATTATCTGTGAAAAAAAAATCAGAGAGAAATAGATGCAGAGTTTGATCCTTCTGAAAGAAAAGATAAACGAGTTTGAAGTGTGGCCGCGAGGGGAGTAAAAAAAGTCGTATCAAGCGTCGACACGCGGTGTGAAATGAAAAATCAAAGAAATTTTATTCGTTTCTAGGCGTTTTTTTATACCCTGTCTTGTAAATGCCTCAGAATATAATAGTCTCTCTCGAAATGCCGCGCTGCGGCGGCGACTACTGTATTCGTAATATCACTCGCGGCAGGTATAGACACCGGTTTTCAGATAAGAATCTTTTGTAATTGGAATTTCATCTTTTCTCGTCGCTCTCTGGGGCCCAAAGGTGAATTTACAGCCGACCGCGCGTTCCACGATTATATATATATATATATGTATCTTTTTTTTTGCCGCGCTTATTAAATATTTTTCACGTCGCGCCTCTTCTCAACAGGAATTTTTTGGGCTGTGAGTATAGGGCGTTCTCAAGTTACTCGTGTCTTCATGCACCTATGTATATCTATATACACTGGAAATTTCGCGTTTGCAAAAGAGACTTTACTGCGCGCCAAAAAGGTGTAAATAACTTGAAACACTTTACACGTTTTCATCGCGCGACTTACCAATTAAATTTTATATTTATTAATATTTTTTATTTATCCGCTAAATATTCAAATATTTTACTACTACAATTACACGCGTAAAAAAGTTTTTTTTTTTTAGCTCTAATATTTCGTTAAATAAGTACTAAAAACTGCTCGAAAGAAAAAACTCCATTGCGGGTCGATTTCCATTGGCAATTTTCCATTAAGAGTTGTAATGGTAACTTGTGTCTTCTAATGGGAAATTGCCAATGGAAAGGGCTTTGTTAATGGAATTTTCTCTACGGATGGCTATGTAATATTTTTTTTTTTTCGTTAATATTTCAATAACTGTAAATAAGTGAAATAATGAAAAACATCATAAGAGTTAAATAATAGAAAATTAAATTTCCTATAAAAAATGTAGAATAAATTTTTGCAATATTTTGCTTTATTTTTGAGATATTAAGAAAAATTTGAATTAAAAAAAATCAAAATTTCTCAAAAATTAAGGGAGATACACAAAAATTTTATTTAACATTTTTTATAGGAAATTTAATTCTCAATCATTTAATTTGAATAAAATTTTTTGTTATCTTTCGTCGTTACCGAGTTATCGGTAAAAAACTGAAAAAAATCACATCATCAGTTATGATTTGAAATTAAATTCTGTAATAATTAAAAAAATAGCAATAAAAAATTGTTATTTAGATCACAGGATATTTTTTTGGGAGTAGAGTAGCTGGCAGAAGGGTCGAAAAAATTTTTTTTTCACGCTTGTCCACCTGAAAGTGGCTTTTGTGGTACACAACTCGCGAGCGGTCCAGTGCTGAGAATGCACCGATTATCGTGCGGTATAAAAGGGTCGAGGGGAGAGTATAGACTTTCTGGGCCCTTTCGATCCTTTTCAAAGCGTGGCCAGTAGGTATCCATAGTTGGGGATGCAATATTATTCAAAATCACGAAAATCTCTGACGGAATTTTTTCGTTATTTTGTTCCTATTGAAATGCCTAGATGCATATCTTAACCCCGGCCTTTCTTACACCCAACCAATGAATAGATTTCAGTTGTTCGATGTACCTTTTACCCTAGTATATGTATACACGTGGATCGCGAGGGTTAGAACGAGTGAAATTCAGGTAAAAAGGGTCAAGGCACATTATAACAAAGAATATACCAACGCATTCTATGGGCTCCAATCATCTAAGGGCACGTCTTCTGTGATGCTTATACACCCTCGCTCAACTCATCCATCCGATATATTCTCTGTCCACCATGAGTGTATTGAATCAGTCGTCAAAAGAGTTTTGGAACACCACACTCTCGTCCGTTTGTCAGGGTTATACATTTCTTTATTTTCTCTCCTTGGCGGGTTTTTGAGGAAACCACCACTAGCGACCCCATTTCAAAGATTTTTGGAAAAAATACGTGAACGAATTTTTTTTGCTGCAGCTGGTTCTCGACAATTGCGTGATTTTTACTTCCCCTTTGCTTTTTTCACGTCATACACAGATATCATCCTCTTTTATACTCCGGGGGTGCACATGTAGCAATGGCTTTCGTAATGCTTCCGCTGAATTTTTTTAGGAGGGCAGAGTAATTTAGGTATATTTTGTGTTGTTTCAAGCGATTTTGACATTCTATTCCACTTGTTGCACGTGCCGACGTCCTAGTGAGATTCTTTTGTTCGGCTTAATCCATTCGTCTGCAGGTGAATCTCTTTTTCGTAGTAACCCTTTTCCGTTTTCTGTTGTTCAGGGGCCGTTTCCGCTAACTCTTTCGCTCACTTTCGTTTGTGTGGTCGCTGTTTGGTCTGTTACTCTCGTTTTTGTCCGCATTCTGTATATCCGTTGGTTGGATAAAGGGTTGAATTCTAGGTTAGTTGGATCAAAGCTTTAGGTCTTTATAACGGGGTTTAGTTGTTGGTAAATATTTTTAGTAGTCACACGTTTTACTCTTTTTGTCACTTGCAATATTTTTAATGACCCTCATCAAGATTTGACATCTGGAAGTGATTATATTTATTAGTATGATGCGAGTGTCTATTATTATGGCTTTTAATTGAAAAATGTTTACTTAAAAAAATATTAAAAATGTCAGACAGGCATCTACGTTCTTAAATGACAGTGCTCAAAAACCCGACGAAAAACTGTTAAGAAATTTGTTTTTTAAATACATAAAATTAAAAATAGAGTATTTTTGAAATTTAGTAGATGATGATATACCTTCCCTGCATAGAAGAGAGGGGGTAGCGCGTTGAGCGCTAGTAGATACGGCCTGCAATTTTTGTATGTGGTCAGACAGCATTCATAACTAACCTACGCGCTAACCTACGTGCTTATATCTTGATAAGGATGCGAGTTAGAGAAATTTTGTTAAGAACCTTTTTTGTAGCTAATAAAATTCTCTACAAAAAAGGTCTCTTGATAAAAAATTCCATCTTCAATAGCTTCGAAGGTATTGTGATTTACAACAGCTAAATAATTTCTTGTTTAAATTTTGAGATGATTCTTTTTTATAAATTAAGTTTTCCAAATTATTAACGTTTTGGATTGTTAATAATCTATAAAAAATATTTTTTAATAATTCTGTAACATAAAAAAAATGTATTTAGTATTTTTTACGGCAGAGTCATTTAAAAAAGTTGAATTATGATTACGGAAAAATTTTCAAAAAATTTTTTTAGGCCTTACAGGGTGTGCACGGTTTTTACAGTTCACTATATACATTGACGGATAAATAAGGTTATTAACACCTTTTTAATGGCAAAATATTTTTATAATGCTTTAATTTTTTGTTGAAAAAACCTTTTTTTCTTTATTTTTTGCGATGAAATTTTTCTTAAAAAAAAACATTCTAGATATCTCTAGATCGAGACAGTCATGTGGATTAAGGTGCACAAAAGTCAAGGCTCTTAGTACATTATTTGAAGGACAAAAAGCATAGCACGTGCGCGAGAGTTGCAGGTTCGGACACGTTTCTGCTTTCAGTCTATACTGCTATGCAGAGGATATGGCTCGCGGCTCAAAAACCTGCGCGTCCTTTTTATTTTTTTTTAAGGCCACAGCATTATGTCAACTATTGCTCGTGTTATCGTTTTCTTTTTCTCCACCGGCTGCACCTGGGAGCAGGCACGAACCTGCAAGAAAATCTTTTTTTTTTCACATCCTTACAATATCATTATATATTTATATTTTGTATGTGCTCTGGATTGCGTCAGTTTCTTCTTCGCGGCCTCGACCGTCGAGAAAAACATAAAGAACTGCGCTGAAACGTGTCTGAACTTGCACCGAGACCTTTTTTGGCATCAGGTATAATATGCATGCATCCTATACTCCATCTTATGTGCTATTTAACTTTCCAAGCGTCAATGCGATGCAAGTCGAATATACTTTTGTATGCCTCAGCTCTAAATAACCTATAGGTGCACATAATAATCACAGGGGCGGAAAAAAGAGGAGCGTCCTTGTGCTATCCCTTATTTCCATGCGACGACACGTCCGGATCTGACGACAGGAAGTATACAGTGGCAAAAAAGGATATATGTTCCGTCAAATTGGTCTCTAATATACAGACCTCGTGGAATTTTAAAAGGTTTAACAAAAATAAATAGACAAATCAACAAACAAATTTTTCGGGGAAAAAATTTTATCAAACACAACCCTTTTTAAATAGTGTAAACACGCATATATTTGTATAGGTGTTGATTTTATAGTTTTAAAAGGATCTTCTTGAGAGTCAAGAACCTAATATAAAGACATTTTTCTTTTCTTCTTTGGATTTCAGTGGTTGAAAAAAATAAAATTGTGGGTCCTCTGCAAATTTACAATTTTTTCCAATTCATCGATTATCGATCATACAGTGGAAAATGATGAAGACTATTGCTTGATTATCCGTTAATCAAATATATTTTCGAGCTTTTCACAAGGATTTGTGATGATGACCAAGTTTTATCCGTATACGCACGTGCGTTTAAAAAAAGGGTGTGTGGAGAGAGGAAAGTAAAGAAAAAAATGGAAACGTCCCAAGCTGTTGAAAATCTGTCTCGATCCATACACAGAGCGATATCCTATAGGGTTTTTTTCTTATGTGAAATATTCCATTATGTTCTCCTAAGTAAACACACGTAAAGCCCTTTGATGGTTATATTCATCACATCGCAAAAGATTTCTTTGCTTTCTAATACTTGGACGTGCACCTAAATAAACAAAAATTGAAAAACACAACTTGCCATGAACCATAGCAGTCGACCGACGAATCGATCTAAAATTCATTCGGTTGCTTGATGAAATGCTGGAACGAAAAGAGGAGGAAAAAAAATCGAATGAATTTTTGAGGGGGTTGTCTCATTGAAGTCCGGGTACCGTGAATTCATCTTCACATCACGCGCATCTATTCTTAAAGGATTATCGTTATAAATTATACATTTCTTTTGGGCAGACATCCAGACCCACGCATCTCCCCAAACGCGTCTGATGCCGGGTGCTCTGTATATATATCGTTGACCGGTAGCGGCTTAGAGATTTCTATCGGGGGATTAGTCCGACCGTGTCATCGCGGTATCCTGCCTGATGCGCGGGGTCGTGCGATGTGCATGGCGAAGAATGGGCCCTTTTTAGATAGAGCTTGTTTCGCGTTTTTTTTCTCATATATGGCCATTAGACATCGTTGCAACTCGCGGACGCTTTTATAGGAGAAAGCTATTCCTTCGATCGCGACCGGATAGCTTTTTAGATTTTTTTTTTCTCTTTCGCATTTTTTCCCCTCACGTCTCCATATTATATATACACGTGCTTTCATGTGCAGTTATAGATTTTGTTGTTGTAAAGAATGACGACACACTGGTCACTTCCGGACACCCATCAGATTTTAGTAGCATGTGCTCTTTTGAAAATTGAGAAAATTTTTTTTTATCGTTCATTAATCTTCTTTTTTTTTTTTATGAAAGATTTTATTTTCTGTTTGTAAATTATGGTATATTCATGTTTATGTATATTCAATGTGAATTTTTGGGATTGTTGATGCAACTTTTTTTTTTTTTAGTAATTTTTGAAGGGGTACTTCTTTAATATTCGCAATTTTTTTTTGTATTTCAGCGATAACTCGCTAATTATGTGAAATAATGTAAAATTTTATTAGAGTGAAATAATTTGGTATTTAATTTCTCACAAAAAGTGTTAGATAAATTTTTTCGTAATTATCTTAGTTTTTGAGATAATTGATTTTGAAAATTTTCAAAATATCTCGAAAACGAAGTGGATTATCAAAAAAGTTTATTTTACATTTTTTGTAAAAAATTGATCGCCTAATCATTTGCTTAGAATGACATTTCTCATTATCTCACATAATTATCGAGTTATTGGGGGGAAAAAACCGAAAAAATCATGAAAACTGCGAAATATCCTTTCAGAAAATTTCACAAAAAAAAAAATAATAAAATTTTTTTTCTTTATCAAATATTAAAAAAATTGCCGTTTAAATTGATTTGAGGAAAAAAAAGTAAAATATAATCATTTTTGGCTGACGTAATGCAGGTTATACTACTCGAAAATAAAAAAAAATGACAAATTCTGCGATTTACACCTAATTAATGTTTAATAATTTATTAAAACATACAATATCCAATAATATTTAAGTAAGAAATAATAAATCTATGAATAAAAATTTTTTTTCTTCAAATTTTTCTCGCTTTAAATGTCAACATAATGACCGGAAACATATATAACAGTAAAATATACGTTAAAAATGCTTTTTCACAGAAATTAAATATTAACATCATGTTCAGATTTCGGAAAAAAATTTTTTTCTTTTCACAATAATACGTATATATTTTTCTTTATTATATATATATTTTTTGTTGAATTTTATTCGATTGTGACAGGGGTGATAAAATCTTGAGGATATAAGTGGGCCCATT